>JABUQX010022815.1:5000-10000 GCA_015478945.1 Trachelipus rathkii
TAGTTGACGATACAACCACTAGAAAAGCGACAGTTAAAAGTAATTTTTGAAATTGTTGTTAAAAAAGTCAGATCAGACTGGAGGATCTCGAAGCTAAGACGTAAAGAAAAGGTCGAGGGTATGGGTTCGTAATTACTGAAGAGAAAGTGTAAAGATTGTCAAAGAAGGAAGAATAGATAGTCCCGTGAGTCGGTAAGTAGAAAGCGTAATTTAGTTATTTTTTTCACTAAAGTTTTTTTTCTGAAAATTAAAAGAGTAAAAAGTTGATGTTAAATTTTTATGTATTTTAGGGAAAGGAGTTGGGAGCCAATGACGAAACTTATTGTTCAACCTGTAAATGGATTCGTGAACTGATGTTGAAACTTGTTACTGAAACTTTGAATTGACTCGAAATCGATGATTGAACCTGCTGTTGAAATGAAGAATTTGTGACGGAGAAATAGTTGGAGTTGCTGCGCGGACATTTTGAATCTTTGTTTGGGTTGACGAACTCTCCTGCCTGCCTTGCTGATGATTGAAAGTTGCTCTAAAAATCTGCAATCGACCGATGAAAATAAAATAACCAGAATTAGGACATTAAACTGTAAGTGATTTGACTCTTTTCTTTAACGTGATTTGATAGAACCTTTTTATAAACCAGTGCATTGATAATTTATTGTGTTGAACATTGTTTTATTAACAAACACGAAATGAAATTTAATGCTTAATATTTACTGGAATAGTGCAAAATTGATAAACGATCTCTTTCATTAAAAGTGAGTTTTTGTGACGTTAACGAGGAATTTGACTTAGTTCCTAGTCCCAAATATTCATTTTGCTAAAACAGCAGAACATAATACAAGTGGTTAAGATGGTTTAAAGAATTTACTATTCTTGATTAAAGTTGTAACTGTGCCTCGTCTTTTCGAAAACTTATTTATTTATTTAAAATACTAATCTTGTGAAAATTTACTAATGTCTCTTATTATTTGAGTTAAAGATATTCCTGCCTCACTGATAGCCGCCATTTTGAAGATCATGACTTTTGGAAACCTGATGTGCTGAATTCTGTTCTCGACTGTGTCCAATGGCTGATATTGTTTATTATTGCTTTTTTTAAAATGATCGAACAAACTTAGTTAGGGCTGTATATTTATTTAGCTAGGGAATTATATATCGATTATATTGAGAAAATTATTTAGTGTATTAATCATCCTCCTTCCATTGTTTGCAAATATATATGGGCTTTATTTGTTTTAAGGGTCTTTCAGTACAGGGAACAGAGTGTTCCGCTGATCACCCCTGGTGGCACGTAGAAGTTTGGTACCGGACCCATGCCTGTTTTGTTGTTTTTTTAATTTGCAAATTATGGAGGAGGTGAGGAGAGGAAGAAGTGTAGGGGAGGATCAGGAGTCAGAGTTTAGTAGGAGAAAATCGAAAGAGAGGATTGAGAGAGAGGAAGATAGAGCATTCCAAGGAAAATTAATAAGAATGAACTATAAAAGGAATTAAGGGTACTAGGTGAAGTTAGTGATCTTGATAAGTGTAATTTTTTTTTCTTTTTGAGTTTTCGGGATTCCAAAACCTTGGAAAGGGAGATATGTAATACAACCACCTAGAAAAGCGACAGTAAGTAGTTTGAAATTGTTGTTAAAAAAGTCAGATCAGACTGGAGGATCTCGAAGCTAAGACGTACAAGAAAAGGTCGAAGGTATGGGTTCGTAATTACTGAAGAGAAAGTATAAAGATTGTCAAAGAAGGAAGAATAGATAGTCCCGTGAGTCGGTAAGTAGAAAGCGTAATTTAGTTATTTTTTTCACTAAAGTTTTTTTTTCTGAAAATTAAAAGAGTAAAAAGTTGATGTTAAATTTTTATGTATTTTAGGGAAAGGATTTGGGAGCCAATGACGAAACTTATTGTTCAACCTGTAAATGGATTCGTGAACTGATGTTGAAACTTGTTACTGAAACTTTGAATTGACTCGAAATCGATGATTGAACCTGCTGTTGAAATGAAGAATTTGTGACGGAGTAATAGTTGGAGTTGCTGCGCGGACATTTTGAATCTTTGTTTGGGTTGACGAAGAACTCTCCTGCCTGCCTTGCTGATGATTGAAAGTTGCTCTAAAAATCTGCAATCGACCGATGAAAATAAATAACCAGAATTAGGACATTAAACTGTAAGTGATTTGACTCTTTTCTTTAACGTGATTTGATAGAACCTTTTTATAAACCAGTGCATTGATAATTTATTGTGTTGAACATTGTTTTATTAACAAACACGAAATGAAATTTAATGCTTAATATTTACTGGAATAGTGCAAAATTAAAAGTGAGTTTTTGTGATATTAACGGAGAATTTGACAGTTCCTAGTCCCAAATATTCATTTTGCTAAAACAGCAGAACATAATACAAGTGGTTAAGATGGTTTAAAGAATTTACTATTCTTGATTAAAGTTGTAACTGTGCCTCGTCTTTTCGAAAACTTATTTATTTATTTAAAAATACTAAGATTGTGAAAATTTACTAATGTCTCTTATTATTTGAGTTAAAGATATTCCTGCCTCACTGATAGCCGCCATTTTGAAGATCATGACTTTTGGAAACCTGATGTGCTGGATTCTGTTCTCGACTGTGTCCAATGGTTGATATTGTTTATTATTGCTTTTTTTAAAATGATCGAACAAATTTAGTTAGGGCTGTATATTTATTTAGCTAGAGAATTATATATCGATTATATTGAGAAAATTATTTAGTGTATTAATCATCCTCCTTCCAAATTGTTTATGCCAAATATATATGGGTTTATTTTTTTTTATGGGTCTTTTCAAGTATAAGGGACAAAGTGTCGCATTTTAAAATATATATATATTATATATATTATAATATATATATATTATATATATATATAATATTATATAAATATATAATATATATTTTGTATATATATTTGTATATATATATATATATATAATATATAATATATATATATATATTATATATATATATAGTATATTATATATATATTATATATATATATATATATTAATATATATATTTATATATATATAATATTTTATATATAGATTATATATATATTTATAATATATATATATAATATTATCATATAAATATTATAATATTATATATATATATATATTATATTATAGTATTATATATATATATATATTGTACATATAATATATATGTTATAAATATAATATATATATATATATATATATATATATAATATATATATATAATTAAATATAATATATATATATTATATATATACATATATAATATTATATAATATTATATATCTATAATATATTATAGTAGTGACAGGATTCCTCTAATTCTTTGAGGCGGATTTTATAATGCTTAAAAATGACAAAATTAAAAAACAAATTTAAAACATTTTATAATGCTTAATATTTTCGGGTGAATTACACGTCTACCCATTATCAAGGCTTGGTCTATAATGAATGTATATATTGCAAAATATATATAAATTTGGGGAGAGTGAGTTGATGGAATTGGAACGCAGACTATAAGGTTAATATTAAAACAAATTTACCCCAGTTCAACTTCAGATTAGGTTTTCAAAATGAAAATAATAATATTGAGAATACTTTCAAAGTTTAAAGATAAACTTCCTCTTTACTTTTATGTTCATCAGTGAGTATACTAAATTACAAGTACAATGACCTGGGATGCCACATATACTATATCGAAATGACTACACGTAGTCTTCTATTCGCATTGCTGAACATAAAGGTATCTCCTATTGAACTTTGGAACATTTGCACCATCCCCCTTATTCTCTGACGGGTTATTTACAATTCTCTTCAGAAAATTCATCCTATACAGGATTCAAATTTCAATATTTATCTTGGATTTTGAAAGAGAGCCTGACCTCCATTTTTTGGAATCCTTTTATATATTTGGCACCACTCTCCAAAGCTGAATGAAAATTTACAAATGAAAATATTTTAATTCTGAAGTAGAGTTTTGTCGCTTAGTGATATTTTTTCATATATATTGGCAAATATTTATTTTCTTATATTTATTTATTTATATATAACTTTTTATTTATTTTTTTAATGCATTATTTATTTTAAAATTTTGCTATTTTATTCATTATAGTTCACAAAGCTTTGATAAATGAGTAGACGTGTAATTTCCAACCTGGTTGCTAGTCTGTCTTATATAAAAATGGTTTAGATTTTGTTTGCCCCTCTTAGCCCTTGTAGATGAGTATATATATAGATATGGTTGTGTTATATATATATATATTATTAGTAATATATATATATATATATATATATATATATATATATTATATATATATATATATATATATATAGTTATATATATATATATGGCCAGGCATCCCGAAGCGGGCCGGCATGTAACTAGAACAACAATAACATCTACAGCCAAAATAAATAACATTTTATCTCGGCAGACCAATTTCTATCCAATTGAAAATCAAAAAAATATCAATATTTGTTCTAAGATTTTTAATAACATCTTTGAATCATTTGGTATATATATCTCAAACTCCGCAAGTGCATTAGCTGTGATTGACCTGAATCTCCACAATTTTAGTAATGACGATAGCAAAAGTATGCCAAATACCATACTTTTTTTTACGCTTTTGGAGATATATGTTAAACTTTTCTTTTTATATCCTTTTAGGGGGTTCGCAGCCGACGGAGGGACAGAGGGGGTGAAGTCCCTCCCTCCCAGTCGTCCCCCGGGTAGGCCGAGAAACACCCCGACTCTTGCTATCTTTAATTTTTACCCGTCGGGTATAGGTTTATTTATAATTTAGAAAAAATAATTCAACATTTGGCTCAACTAATCTCGCGCTTCCCTCCTGACTAACTCCAGCCTTTTTTTCTTATGTCAAAAAAACTCTGTTAAATTTTTTCACATTTTAACAAATTTAATTTTTAAAAGCGTTATTTTTTTTATTTCTTTTATATTATCAGGTCGGTAAAAATTGTCTCTAC
>JABUQX010022815.1:12500-17500 GCA_015478945.1 Trachelipus rathkii
ATTTTTTAGTTAATTTTTTTTTTATTTTCACAATGAGTACCAGCCAATGTACTAAATTTTATAAATCATCATTATCGAAATACTTCAAAAAATGTGAAGCTGATAAAAACGTTTTGCTTTGCCAAGTTGCAAATGATGAAGTCATCTGTGGAACAAAATTAAGTGATAAGACATCTAATTTAAAACGCCATTTGGAAAGACACCATCCTGAAATCTTTAAAACAGTAGAAGAAGAAAACCAAATTAAGGTTACACCAGTTACCCAAACAACATTTATACAACCTTCTATTTCAAGATTTGTAACAAGTCAAAAGGCGACGGTATTTATGACAGCGGAAAAATATAAAACCCATATCATCCAAATAGTTGTTGATGATGGAGTTGAGTTACCCTTAACTTTCTTTTTCATCTCGAGGCTTTTATTGATTTTAAATAGTATGAATTAGTCATTAGTTAAGCATTTCTAAGGAAGGAATCTATATTCAGAAATTCTTGTGTAAAGCAAATCTGAAAAAGACAAGAAAAGGTGCCAAAGCAAAATGCATCTCTCTAAGGCAATTTTTTTTTCCTAAAAATGATGAATGCTTGAATGTAAACTTAGATTATTGAGAATTAATATTTATTTTTGCAATAAATGTTCCATATTTACCTCAATAATCAATAATAAGATAAATAAACAGTCATGAATAACTTTAGCCGTTACGAGACACGCTCAAGACCCAACATACATACAATTTAGAAATAATCAGTTTGAGAAATTCTTAAAGAACTTGGATAAAACTTAACCAAAGACAAGTTATTATTTGCAATTGCTAACTGATTATTATTGCATCGAGCTTAGGAGTAAGTGAATTCTGAAGTTTTGTATCATGATGACAGAAAAATAAAATTATGAAGGTAGTTTAGAAACAGAAGTGAATCAAGATGTGGATTCTGCTTTCGATGCTGTAAATATAGAACACATGCGATGTGCTGTGCACACGTTACCGCTGGCTATCAGAGATGGTTTGAAAGGACAACATGCTCATAATATTAAAGCTAATGTGCGTCAAATGGTTGTGGCTGCAAGGACACCAAAAGTTGAAACTATATTAAGACGTAAAGGAGGAAAAGTTGCTATCCTAGACCAAGTTATTAGGTTGGGCAGTATGTACCTAATGATTAAGTGCCTTCTAGAACTAGAGTACATTAATTGATATGGCTCATCCAGACATAACAATGACTGATTTTCAGTGGTGTGAATTAGAAAGGCTAGAAGCAATCCTTCGTCATCCATTTTTAGTCACAAAAAGATTGCAAGCAGCCGAGTTAACTCCAGGCTCATTTTATAAAAAGTAGCAGAAACTTATTCTGACGTTTTCTCAAATCGGTGGAAATATTGCAGATGCAATTAAAGAGTCAATGGAAAAAAAGAGAAAAAGTTCTCCATAATAAATAGACCTCTGAGAGTAGAACTATTATAATGTAGCGAGGCACAAATTTATGTTTGACGGCCCTGATGTACCAGATTACAACTGAATGATGAACAGACTCTGTGAGAGAGAGAGTATTAAAGCACTTTCACTATTTTAATAAGCACTTCGAATGAGCACAAAGCATAAATTTATTTAAAATTCTTCAAAACAACCCGTAGCTCAATTTAAATAAATCAGAAAAAGAGAAAGTGAGAACTGAAAAAAATGATCAAGAGGCTCAACGAGAGATAGATTGAATATAATACGAGCCCTGGAAGTGCTTTTATCTCATCCCCTATATTTCTTGTGAGGATTGAAAGCAAAAGTGATATGAGAACTAGTGTAACTTGTGATCAAGCAAACCAGAAAATCGCACGATCGAAATGAGGAAAAAATAGAGAAAAAGGGATATGCGCGATGATTAGTTGAAAACTTGATAATATCTCAAGTACTTTTGGTCTGAAATAAAAATAAACACAGATAAGTCATCAAAGCTGAATATTCTTACAGGCAGTTCTACAGTACCCAAGAAAATTTAATTTTCAAAAGTTGCGTGCTGTATAATACGTAACATTATGCCGGAAACAACACAAGCTAGTGTGAACCAAGTCTAACGTTTGGCCTTCGAATAACTCGGATCAGACATTACGACTAAATTGAAAGAGGATCTGAATTGAAGCCAACTGTTATTAAGAGAGCAAATTCGTTTTGGAATTAAAAGGAATGTAAAAAGTATTGGTTTATATATTTTATAAAGTGTATTTTCATTATGAATTTATAAATAGTCGCTGTAAATAAAAATCAATGAGAACTTGGCCTTGTCAGAAGCAAAGAGTGGTAGCCCGAAGCTCAACCTAATAAAAGATAAATGTAGAAGAATTTATGAGTCTGACATTGCCGAAGCTAGGAGACTCTGCATATGGACTGATGTTGTCCCTGGTATGGCATGCAACAGCCACAAATACAACTGTATTAAGAGTTGGCACGTTCGCGTACATTAGGAATATCCCATAAGAGAAAGGACGGATGCGGAGCTGGAATGGCGGAGGTGTCGACGACAAATCGAGAGTGGCATCACGCGGAGCCGCTTGCGCTAGTGCCGGAGCCATATCAGCAAGGGCTCTGGGCCGGGGCGGTGGTGGCCAAATTTACAGCGATCTGCTTCACCCAGCCTGGTTTGAGAGGATATATATGAAGAGTTTTTGGATATTCCCTAGTGTTATTTTATTTTTTATTTTAAATTTTTGTTTTTTGTTTTTTAAATTAATTTTCAGTTCTTCAAAATTTCCAGTGGTATTCATACTCAAGTTTTAATTGTAGTATCGTTTGATGTGCGTAAAATTTATGTGGTATATGTAGTAGTATTGGTTAATTGCATATGATTACTAGATGATTATAAGAGTTAAGTAAACTGGATTTAAGAAATTATGGCAGAGTGGAAAGAAGGCTTTAACTAAAGTAAATTCTTTGTAAGAAAGTTCAAGCTGTCCAGTTTTGTATTTTTTGTGTACTGCTAAAGTCAAGCGATATAGAGTTTTTGTTTTTTTAATTTTGTATCTCTTTATCATTAAAATAAATTTGAGTGTGATAGAAAGAAAACTATATCTATGCACATTTAGTTTCCTATTTATGGGGCAGTATTTACGCTCGAGGGGATGTATTGTTTTGTGGATGATTGGGCGAGCGTGTTTATGGACGATGTGGTAGGAGTGCTCACTTTGCAAATCAATATCAATTTTGATGTTTTGTGAGTGCAATATATTTATTTATTTCTAAATTTTGTTCTGTTTAATTGGTTTGTGCATGTAAGGTTGAGAACGAACGTATGGGGAAGTGAAGCTGGGCAGGCAGAGAGTTAGTCTCACAGGAATTGTGAACCCCTATGGCTATACGGTCCCTGCTGGGCCAGTGGTGCTAGATCAATGAATTAGGGATAAGTCGACGCTCTCTCTAAGCTCGTACTATCTCTTATACAATTTTTAGTGATTACTGTCTGAGGCCAGAGAGCTACCAGGGATTATATTCCATACAAAAAAGGAGACTTTATAATATTCAAACAAGAGACATATAACTTGTTTTTTCACAAGTATTCCGATATGAAAGGGAGTATTGCGTCGTGAGAGAGAGGAGTATAAAACGTCCCGCTGTAAACGTCTCGGGAGTACTATTGAAGTACTTTATACTTCGCGAAGAGTTCTAAGGTATCATTTGGCAGAAGCCTTTCTCAACGACTACCAAGACATATATGTTTGTTTCAGACTACTGAGCAGCCCGCGTGAACCACAGACCGAGAGAGATTTTCGGAGAAGTCACCTACTTTGAGATTTATATAGATTATTTTCCGTTTTTCATGAAACTTGAGTTAGGCAGTGAATCTTCCCATACACAAATTCTAACGACACGCTAGCCACTCAGAGGAATGTATAACGATAACATTTGCTATGAGAAGTTGGTTGGGGCCCACACCTCATGCTGTGACATGCAGGTTGGGCGAGAGCTTATGCACCAAAGAATTACGAGTATTCTACACATGAAATCCTGAAACAATAATTAATGCATACGCAAACATATCATCCCAGAACTCGTCCAGAACTAACCAATTCTTGACATGCTTAACTTATGTCTTCTCTACTTACTCCTTCTCGATATAAATGCAATCAATCTTCCTCCTACCTGTAACTAAATGACCTGAAGTGATCGTTTGCTGTTAATTAGAATAACACTGTTCTCTTTCCACATGCGTCCATCCGATATCCTAAGGCATAAAACTCACTTTCATCTGGACATTAATCGGATCTAGCCAGGGGCATTGGTAGCTGTTACTTTTGTGAACTATTCTTCGTTAAGTTAAAAGAAATAGAAAAAAATATAGAGAAAGAGAACAGATACTAGAGCTTTTCACACCCAAAAAAAGTAAGACACTAATGGTAAAAGAAAGATTCCTGTTATTCAAATGAGTGGGGTTCCTCGCTCGAAGAGACTTGGATCTCCTGGATAGCTGTAAACTGCGATGAGAAGCAGCTGAAAAAATCTAAGTAGGACGTGTGTATATTTTCTCTTCGAAGCGTCTATAAGTCGGCGCAATCAGGAATACAGAAAAGGACTAAGTTCATCCAACGACATTGGCAATTTCCATAAGGTACTGAGTATGTATTGCAGTATACTGAAAAAGTGGAAAATTAAAATATCTCTGCAACCAAGATATCGAGAGAAATAATATATTTTTTCCTGCTGGCAAAAAGAAGGAGCAAAGGTCGCGGAAAGAATGTCAGAAATAAGGATGTGGAGCTATGAGATGATTGATATTAAGGAAGGAGAGATGTGGGTATAACTTATCTCTGATATAATAGAACGTTGGGTTATATTGAGATCCAATAATTATGTATTGGTATTTTTGGAAGACAAGATATGTCAGTGAAATATATGAAAAACCCACAGAATTGCGTGTCGATCTCTTGTCTCGAGAACGTATTCAAACTTAAAGAAAGCGCCATTGAATCTTTCAAAAACACAAGGCAACTAAATATCACAAAGAATCGATAGAAA
>JABUQX010022816.1:0-5000 GCA_015478945.1 Trachelipus rathkii
TTACCAAATGTCAGATGACGGCAAGGAGAAACCGTTATCTTTTGTTTCAAGAGTGTTAAGAGGCAGTGAACTCAACTATGATATTATAGAAAAGGAATGTTTAGCTGTTGTCTTCTCACTACAAAAGTTCAAGAATACAGTGTTTGGTTATACCCCATCACTATATTAACTGACAATCAACCTCTTTGTTTTATATTTCGCAACAAACAACAAACGGGACGCTTAGCCCGTTGGAACTTGTTTGTAAACAGTTTTTCGCCAACTATAAAGTATAAGACGGGAAAAACAAACATACCGCCTGATTATTTGAGTAGGCACCCAGCAAAAGCACCGAATGTTTATTTCTTTAGAGGAGAAAAGAAACCGATGCTACCAAGAAAAGATTTTATCTTAACAAAAGAAACTTTTAATAGGGAACAAGAGAATTGCCCTAGATTAAAAGAATTAGTTAAGTGGGCTAAGGAAAACCCCAAGACTTATCCACACATTTTCCATAAGAAAGTGCTGTACTATGCAACTAGAAAGGAACCTTATGTAATACAAGTACCAGATAGCATGATCTACTCAGTTATAGATCAGTGCCATTCTTCACTTGGAAGTGGGCATGGAGGACAGCAAAGGACTGAAAAACGAGTTAGAGAAAGATACGTTTTTCCTCATCTAAGTAAGTTAGTAAAGGAGTACTGTTCCCAGTGCGTGTCTTGTGCTAAGGTTAAAGGTCCTAGACCTCCAAAAGCTGAAATCAACAGATGGCCTCTTCCTTATACTCCGTTTTCTAGAGTACACGTGGATAGTATAGGTAAACTTCCCACATGTTCAATTTCAGGAGCCAAACACATTCTCGTCTTCAGAGATGTTTTGACTAGATACTGCGAATTAGTCGCATGTAAGACAAGAACGAGCCAAGAATTTGCTCGAGCTTTACAAGAAAGAGTAATATGTCGGCATTCGAGCCCAGAAATTTTAGCCTCGGATAATGCCCCAGAATTTACTTCAGCTGCTTTTAAAGAGTTATGTAAGGCTTGGAGGATAAAAAAGGTTAATATTCTGCCCTACAAACCAAGTCAAAATGGTGTAGTTGAAAGATTGAATGCAGATATTGAAAATTTCCTCCGTCATTTTGTAAAGGACAATCATAGAGATTGGTCCAAATACTTATCTTTTGCTCAAATAGCAATTAATACTTCGTATAATAGATCAATTGGATCTTCTCCACATTTCGTCCTGCATGGATATATAAAGAGACTTCCCTACGAGATGCCTGATTATGTCTCTCCATTTACAAATAAATCGGAAAATAGAAAATTCATATCAGATGAGGTAGATGTCGTAGTGGAAAGAATGGAAGCAATAAGAGACTTAGCAAGAGAAAGTCTAGAAAAGGAAACCATTAAAGCTATGGAACAGCAACACAAACATGCCACACAAAGAGAATTGAAAGTGGGTGATTATGTTTTTGTAAATGCTGTAAAGAAACCAGAACAGAGTTCTAAATTGAACAAAAGATTTGTAATAATTTTATGTTGAAATCAAAATAAAGGATCTAATAAGCTTACATGTTGCCTGTGCACTTCATAAATAGATTATTTCAGTCAAGTTGACTTAAAGTAAAGGATAATTCCAGTAGAAAGATTTACAGAATCTCACTTTTTCATTATGATAAATGGAATGAGATTTGGAATCCAGATGCAATTCAAGAAACATTGGATTCCCCGAAAGTTACAACAGAAAGAACAAGTATGGAATCTGAAGAAGTAAATCGACAGGTAGATGATCAAGAATCTCCAACCACTTCTTCTTGGATTCCCCCTAATTTTTATGATGAACAAAATGTTATACCTATATCAGAGGATTCAACACAAGAACAAAAGAATCCTGTAGTAGAAACACAAACTTCTTGTAATCAAAGAATACCTGATACTCCTCAAGGAAGTAGATTGATTAATTCTACTCCACAAACAAGAACTCAAGTAAGAGGATATAGACCGTCTCTATCACCAATCAGACAAGAAGATTCATATATTTCAGACAGTTCTGAACACGAGGAACAGCCTGTCATTGCAGAAGTACAAGAGGATACTTTGGTAACGCCACTTGCAGATGGAACTGTAGGGGATAATGTGCCAAGTTCTGAAGCACTTCCCAAAGATGATGAGGTAACACCTCCAGAAGAAATAATGGATTTATCAACATCTGAAGGCCCAAGAGATGATAGGAAAGAAGATCCGTCGTATAGACCTCACCAGCAATTCAGAGGTCCGAGGGATGTGGAACCAAGAGTTACAAGAAGTCAAACAAGACAAAGAGAGCATGAATCTCTTCAATCTCTACCACCAAGAACGGAAGAAGCAACACAAGAGTCTTCTGAAACAGAATTACAGAGACCTCCAGTTGTTTTGCCATTAGAGATGACTAGAAGAGGAAATAGACTTTACTATTTGCCTCCTAAGAGTTAAAATCTCTTAGATTGTAAAAAAGATAAGAGATCAAGAATATTTTATTTTATTTTATTTGTGTTTATAACCTTTAGGTTTAAGTTGGTATTATGTCATATCACACAATATACACAATTTTACACTTTTCTATTCATCATCATTTAGTATAAGTTTCCATATTTTTATTATGTCCGTTACGAATTCGGATAATTTTTTTTTGCCCCAGGGGTCAGTCTTTTCTTTTGAAACTAAAAAAAAAAACATAAAAACAATAGAAAAATTTTAATTTTACGTTTCTTAAAATAACAGCGTTTATATACTTTTATTTTTTTAGTACATGTGTTTTATTATAATTTTTATTTTAAAAAAGAAAAACCAAAAATAATCGAGAAAAATTTGTTTTAATATTAGAAATAATAAAAATATAATTCAGATTGTCTTATTTAATATTAAGAAATCTTTTTAATTATTAGTTTAGCTTAAAGCTATATAATTAGCTTGCCTTTTTATTTTTAATTTTATCTAATAATTATATTAGCCTTAAACTGATATAATCAGCTTGCTTTTAAATTTTTAATTTTGATTTTAATTCAGAATTAGCCTTATGCTATAATTGACTTTGATTGATATTAATTAGCCTGATCAGCTTTTATTAATATTAATTAGCCTCATGCTATATAATCTTTTAATTTTTAATTTTTAAGTTCATGATAATCAGAATGCTACAATTTTTAAGTTTTACTTAAAGCTTTTTTAATTTTAATTTTTATTTTAATTATAATCAGAATGTTTTAACATTACTTATCTTTAGTTTATTATCCAAGATCCAATTATCAGAAACATATCAAACTTGATTCCAATTTTAAATTTTAAAAATTAACGTAAAGCTAGTATAATCATAGGTAACTTTTTAAAAAGAATTTTTGAATCCTGACAATTAATTATTTAATTAATTAATTATTTTAATTTTACTTTAATAAAACGGCGACCTCATTTATTAAATCGAAGTAATAATCATTTCAGACTGTAATGAAAATGTTACGTCCAGTTTTTGCATTACTTCTTTTACCTGCAGTCTTATCCATCTCCACTAACATTAATGAAGAGACAAGAGTACTGCCAGGTATCATTTTGTATCACTCCGGTGAAGTAAATTTCATAGAAGGATATCTTGACTTGATTGTATCTTTAGAATGCCCATCAGAAATTAAAACCACTATTTATAGAACCACTAAAATGATAGATACTTTAAAAGATAAATTTTTGCCTGCGTTTAATGATAATTTTATTAATATTTCTATAAATCAACGAGCGCACAAATGGGAATTTCAACTCATTAAAATTAGAACTAAAGTAATATCCCTTAAATTAGCTGAAATTAAAAGCTTACCATGGGTCCACTCTCAAACTAGATATAAAAGAGCGGCTTTCGAATTGGGAGGAGATATACTTAATATTTTATTTGGTACCGCTACTGATAAACAAATTAAATTTTTAAGAAAAAAGATAAATATATTAGGAAACTTTGCGAGTACTTCAAATTTATTAGTTAATGAACTTAAAGAACAGTTAAAGTCAAATACCCGAACACTATCAGAATTTCAAATTAACCTACAAAAATTAATTGAATTTCAAAACAGATCACTTGCAACCCACAACATACTTAACCAGTTGGGAAGCGTAAAATCATTACTTACATTAGTTGAACATTCAGTTAACAGTATTACAATGATACATCAATTAGTTATCACTTCATTACAATTAGCTAAAAACAAGATAACTAATGATCAACTTTATTCACCCATCTTTTTGTTACCATATATACTAGAAATGACACAAGCTACTAAATTACATCCTATCATACCATTAGAAGCGACAACATACCATTCATTTTTGACATACTCATGGACTATAAAATCAACCACTAATCCATTTGAATTAATTACACTAATCCCATTCATTTCAAATGAGAAATTTATTTCATATAAGTTAATTCCATTCCCAACATTCATTCCATTTAATGAAACTTCTGTTCGAATAATGTATAATACACCGAATAATTATCTTTTCGTTAATTATGGTCAGAGAAAATATACTTATTTGCGAAATTCAGTTCACGACTATTGTCGCAACATAGGGAAAACAGCGGTTTGCCCTCAATCACAACCTTTTACATCCATTGATGACAAAACATGCTTGCTCTCGCTTTTGCTTAACTATACTACTAATTTCTCATCATGTCCTATAACTATCTTTAAATCTAAAGAACCCTTCACAGTAACCCTAGGACATTTTACTATTATATCTTTTGCAGAAAAAATTAGAGCTTCTATTTCCTGCGAAAGACCCCATTCTGTACAGCATATAAATAATTTTATTTTCAATATTCCTCATGGTTGTACTTTTACCTCTGCTAATTATCAATTTAAAAATCCCATTCATTTAGAGAAGAATATTTCATTAACTTCATTAATTGCTCAATCCGATAAAGTTTTGTTTAATTTTTTAACTCATGTTGCTTTGCCAAATATCTCTGCAGCAATATTTCCAAAGTTTCAAATAATG
>JABUQX010022816.1:17500-27864 GCA_015478945.1 Trachelipus rathkii
AACATTTATGAATTAGTTATTTTATTAAATTTCCGATTCCCTTTTATGCTATCTAAAAAGAAAATTAAAACTTTATTTCGGATTATTATGGTCTTTGGTTAATCACGTTGACCTAAAAATATTTTTGGTACTGGTCAATCCGTGATTTGTTAAGTTATTTTCTTTGATTTCCCTATTCTTATTAACGACTAGTTTCCACTTATACTGGCCTAGACATTTGGTCGTTAACTAGAGTTAGTTACTAGTGACATTCGTTTACCAATTTAAATGAACGAGAGTATGTTAAAGCTTTTACCATGCTTTGGTCCTTTGGACTTTATTTTCATTCGTATACCATTCAAACTATCTAAGTTTATTTGAAAATTTTAAAATCTACATAAGCGACATTAACAATGTTATTACGACAATTAAGCACTAGTTTTACTTACTAATGTTAGTAGGAACATTGTTAGAAAGAAAATTAATTCTAAGAACGTTAGTATAAAGCTATGAGAAAAATGATTTGAAAATGTTAATCGATGAGCCCATCGTTAACACCTCAAAACATCTCGAAAGCTATTAGTATGGCCGAACAAATCATTCCCGTTATGATTGTGCTTGTACTGATAGGGTTCTAATAAGAAATGTTACGTATATTTTTATTATTAAATTATGCGTTTAGCAACACTACTGTTTAATAAAAAAAAACTGTTAGTATCAACACTTAAAATAAAAATATTAACGGAAGTGTTCATGCTTATCATCTTCCTGATTAGAAACGTGTTAAAATTAATGGCAAGGTTAGTTGTCATTCTCTTGCTGTTTTTATTATTTTTATCTTTCTTTTAAAAGAAAATCTTTTCTTTTCGAATTTATTTTTTCCATGAAAAATGGGGCCCTCCCTCGATGATGAAACTCGTAGGTAGGAATTGAAATAAAAAACTAATAAACATATCGGTAAAAATTCAATTTTTTACCAGCTGAAACCGATTAGTTGTCAAAATTTTGACGTGAATTATACAAATGCGAAGCGAAATGCATAATTATCTCTCATTAAAACCTAAGTTATTTGTCTTATAGACTAAAAAAAATATCTTTATGCCAACCAAGTATCTTATAGTTACAGAAAACCGCTTAAAAAAAATTATAATATCTCAAACCACCGAAATGATAAGTGGAGTGGAGACTAGGGTCTTCCATCCTCTATTTAATATCATTTTCATATTTATAAAGCAGAGTTAGGCATCGGAGAACTTCGCTATAGTCTCAAGTTGAACCTAAATGCTCATTTCTATTACTCATTTTCTCTTTAAAAGTTTCACGCTTCTAACCTAATGAAACTCACAATAAAATCTCGGATATGTTGTAAGGAATGGGATGATATCTTAAATGAAATTAAAAAGTTCCTAAATTGAAACAATATTATGTTGGCGGGTATAACAAAGGTTAGCAATTTGATTACAAAGCGATGTAAAAAATAAAATCTACCTTAAAATCTATATTTTACAACTGTACTTCATTCATAGCTTCGGTTCTTTTCATCTATTTTTCGTGGATTTTTGCTCCCCTACAAGCATCCAACTACGTCGATATATAAGGCTCTTACTCTTAAGACTCTTACCCAGATAACAGAAAACAAGACCCCCTTACCGGCCCCACAATCTGTTCCCTGGTCCTAGAGCATCAGCTTATCATCGACAAGGAAAAGAACTTTTCAGCGTTTTCTATGTTGGTTTTTTCTCTACCTCTTACTTCTTACCTCTACATTGGCTTAATGAGACTTATGGTGCTAAGAGATCATCCTCTCCTTCGTATTTGCTCATCGCCCTAAAAAAAAACTTTTAACGTGGCCCAACATAGTCGTTCATCGTAAGTACCTCCTTAAAATGTACTTAAAACAAGAATATGAACAAAAATATGAACAAAAATATGAACAAAAATTTACTGAACTATTCGCCAACTCAACTGTTAAAGTTCTCTAACATAATTGATTGTCGAAAGTACTTCCTTAAAATCATATTTAGAACAAAATATGAACAAAATATGAACAAACATGCGAATAAAAAATTACTGAACTATTCGCCCACTCAACTGTTAAAGTTCTCTAACATAATTGATTGTCGAAAGTACATCCTTAAAATTCTTAAACTTCATTCTCCTTCCATCGCTACACTAGCAGAAATATCTCTCCAAACTTCTCGAAACTTTTGAATCAAAAATGCGTGACAAAAATTAAACAAGAAACTAATCGGTTGGTTGAAAAGCTGAAACACGAAATGCTAAATAGAAATAAAGCAAAATACAGCAATAAACTGATGAGTAAGTCATATATTTTCCCTATTTATACTCTAATTCTCACTGTAGGAGTAATCATTCGACATCTTAATCCTGCGAGAAGAAAGAAATTATCTTTTGGCGAAGGAATGGTTGGACACTTGCTCACATGTCAAACTTAAAACTAAGAATAATTAGCACACTTTCTCCCTTCTGTACGCACGAGCAGGAGCATCATTTTATATCCTTAATTCCCGCTGAAGTCTCCTGGGAGGAATGTGACATAGAGCTCTCAACATTACATTAATCAATCAACTTATAAAGCTAATATTCGTAATCCAAGATCTAGAACCATGCTAGAGAAATATAGCACTGATAGAATGCCAAAAGTATTTCTCTGTATCCGCTTAAACCAGTTTTCAATAAGACGCTGTGGCTGGCCTCTTCCTCGGTCGTTCGTTATCTTTCTTAGCAGTTTTGTCCCGTATGAGTGTATCTCGCTATAAGAAACCCCAATTACTTTCCCATTTTTCACGGAAGGTATTCCACACCTTTGCTTTGCACGAATCCTCCATTTGCTTCATCGTCTCTTCATACGACTGTCAGGAGGGGCTTTGAAATGAGAGCAAAACGCAAATAAGAATTTATATACTAGAGAAAAAGTGTTTACGGACCTAAAGAACCTAATCAACGTGCAATATATTACCTAATCCCGACTAAAAGCAACTAAATACAAAGCAATTGGTACACCAAATCCATGAGATTCTCTTTCGTAATTACCGTCATCGGCTATGCTTTTCCGTTCTGTGATCTCCCTTTTGGCTGTCACTCGCCACTACCTGGTCAACTGAGATTAGCTACAGCCTACCAAGTTCTTTATTTGAGTCCTTGAACACTCTCATAAGATTTGTTGGAATCGCAAAAGGACCTAAGTGTTGAAATGAAGTCGGCTCAAAAATTGAATCCCTTTTGAAACTCATTTGGCCTAAATTTGGGTAATATTAGTAGATAAGAAAAATTCATGATGAGGCAAGCAAAGCTTAGCAATTAGTCAATGAAAACACAACTTCAAAATTGTCTTTCATCCATAAATCCAAACTAGGTGATGTGTTATTAAATACACAAAGACATACATGTTTAAAATAGCACTAAAAGAATCCGTATTATATCCAAATTTTCGTCCATATATATATATATTATATAGTAATATATATACTTTAAATATACTAATATTATATACTACTATATATATATATATATATATAATATTATATATATATAATATATATATAATATATAGTAATAATGATACAGATTAAAAAAAAAACAAGAGTGTTTTAGGTTATTCGTGTTTGTATTTAACAAATCTTCTATCTGTTACTTAATTCTAAATTTCTCTCTTCTGACCTCTTCAATTTACCTATACCTCCTTCTCTATAAGACGAGCTTCGGAGTACCACAATCCTGTGTTGCCACCTTTTCGAAGAGCTAGCTAATACTAAGAACATGCTTCAAAATCCAATTATTTTAAATCACAAAAGTAAGAAGATCTACTTGGTATGTATACTTCCTTTCCAAAATCCGTGGAAAGTCCTCAAGCAATCTCTAAAGACACAAACCCTACCGGTCTATTCCCTTTATAGGTTCCTGATCAAGATTTTGGGTCTCTTTGCTTTGTTAATGAATCCTTTCTTGGGGCTTTCCAACAGAATTGAGAAATTAATCAGTTCGATCTTTTTAACTAAAAATAAGAAAAACCAAAATGAAAATAGCTTCGCAAACACTGGCAAGATTTTAATTCTGATTTACGTATCCCATAAAATTTACGAGAAAGAAGAAATTGCTATTATTGACAAATACGGACTGTCATTTTCCACAACAATGACATGTACAGATGACATAAAATACATATATATATTACTGTATATGTATAATATATACTATATATATATATACTAATATATATAATATATATTTATATAGTAATATATAATATTACTATATATATATATATATATATATATAATATAAAAAGAAAAAACATGATTAAACAGAAACTTTATATGAATGTTAAGAACAAACTTGGATTATCCATTATTTTTTCCAGTCAGTGTGAATCTTACTAATTTTCCCTCTCTCTCTCTTTCCCCCTTTGACCTATCTGATCGACGCGACCTTCATATTTTTTGTCAGATATCTGTCTGGAGAACCAAATTGACTTTTCCCTTTTCTAAAATGAAATAAAAGGGAATATATTCAGCAAAAACAGTAAACATGATTCACCTAAATGCCTTCGTCACACCGCGTATATATACAGATCATGTTCCCGGACTCACATCTATGTAGTGCTTGCGAATGTGCCGATGAGTTTTAACTCATGCCTGTTCCTAGACTGATCTGCGAGACCGGTCCTTCTCGGGAAATGCCTAACGCTACAATGGGGGGAAATTATATTTTTTTTTTTTTTTTTTGGGGAGGGCCCCTACCAGGGAGGGGGCCCCTTCCTGGAGGTCTCTCGGGGTTATAAGAATTCCGCCTTACTCAACCCTTTACCTCGGGGGTTAAACTACAGAAAACTCGAACTGTGTATGCTAGATCTTCTATTATACTTATCGTTGGAAAATGATAGCCACGCCTCATCTACTTCAAACCCAGTTATTCACTCTACTTCTGGACTTCCGTAACAAATTCAGCGACCAACAGCACGCCAAGTGCCATTGTTTAGAATCAAAACTAATATATAAAGCATTATGTAAAAGCGCTGTTACAATTCTGTGTGTAAGTATATCTCGCATGCATTATTACCCACAACACACCACACAGTAATATAAATAGTACTTATATAACTATATATATATATATATAGTTATATAATAATATATATATAGATATATATAATAATATATATATATATATAATATAATACTAGTATATATATGTATTATATATATAGTATCGTAATCTATCTATTACAGGGTTGCTTTGTTGTTTTAGAAACTTTTTATTTTAATATCGGTCAATTTTTTCACTCTTCTTGAAACTCGTTATGAAAAAGGGATCTTTTTATTTTAAATAATATTACAAACAAATATATAAGACCGACCACATATAGCTGAACAACATTTACTTCTATAAATTATATAGAATTTACTGATATTATGTTAGTGTTATGGGCTTGTAATATTAATTACTTAATTTTTCTCTCTTCTTTTGTCTTTCTTTATATATAAAAAAGAAAAACAAGGATGAGGAAAATCTTCTACAGTTCTAAACCCAGTACCTTCAGCTTAACATTAACTTCTACTACTTATGCTATACCTAAACACTGGCAAAATACACTATACCATGCGACGAATCAGCTATACCTGGGATATACATAAACATAAGTCGGTACAGAAACAATACTTAACTTATGCGGAGGAGTACTATATTTGAGTAATATATATAGTAGATATAATATATATAATATATATCTATAATAATTAGTATATACTATATATAGTATATAATAAAACGTAAATATATACATATAGATAATGAACGATTATAGCTGGGAACGAATCCGATATTTTTCTTTGAAAAAAGGGGTGAGTTTACTAATTAATTTAAAGACATTGCCGAGCATTTACCAAGTCAACTTTCCGAAATCAAGGTATTTGAGGTGGCCATATATAATATAGTATATATATATATTATATATATAGATATATATGATATATATATATATATATATAATATATAATAATATTAATGAAGTATATATATAATATATATATATATATATATATATAATAAATATACTAATTTAGCACTTTGCTCCCCTCTTTTTCTCTAACAAATCTAAATGTTTTTCTCCTCCGCTTCTCTCTCTCCCGTTGCTTTCTTTTGAGCTATCATACTGGCGGGCGAGGAGTTTTTGGGTTATACCCTCTTTCTTTTGAAGTGCAAGACGCGGGGCCAAAGCTCCTGTTAATTCACAAAATGGCATTCTTCCTTGGAAGGCTGATCGAAGCTTCCATCACTGTTCGCTTGAAGAGAGCGAGTCTCTCTCACTTCCTATCTAAGTATAAAAGCGGCACCTGTTACGTCGTACGCCCGTAACAAATTAGTTGCGGCGTGTATAAATTCAAATATTAACCTTAGCTGCTAAGGATGTTTTGTACCAATCAAGACTTGCCATTTATCTGGAGTTTCTTCGTGAATTAAATTAAAAATTTCGTTCGTTGAAATCTGTCGGAAAGTCTGAAGTAAAGCGTTCTACTTGTCTATGATTCCCGATAGTTCTTACATTAGAACCCTTCAAACGGTATTAGATGAATCTACATGAAGCTGTGTGTTCTCCTCTCTGTGTAAAGCTTCAAATGCGATCTAGAGACGAGGGAAATACCCGCGGCACAATCTAGAATCCCTGTGATCTCGATCCCTCGTTGTTCTTTCTTAAAGGCAAGTGTGATTTGACAACCATATTGTTCTCCTCGTTGGTCCACCTTCTCGAACCTTCCTTGATTCTCAGAAACTCTGTCACTGCTTGTCTAATATTGAACTCCTTTCTACCTGCGTTCGTTTCGAGGTCGTAACTGAGACTTGGAAGTAAACTAATTGACCTCCTCCCTCACTTTCTGTCCGGTCGCTTGGCAGAACTGAGATCGGGTTCGAAATAGCTTGCATCTCTACCTCATTCATGGGTTTTGTACTTCCTTCTACCGTTATGCTCTAGAAATCAATTTTTGGTACCTTAAATCCTGTTTACTTCCACTGGATACAACTTTCAACCACTAATTCGGCGCTGTTTTTCTCCTCGTTGGTGCACTCTCCGGGCTAATTTTAGCCGCTTTGGCCTTCTCCGCCATGTGTTAGACTTTCACTTTCTGTATTCTTTATCAACTATGGTTAAGCACAGAAACTACCTCCATATCTTCTTCTTTCTAAATTTAGTTGTCAGTGGAATTCTTCTTCCACACTCTATCCCCTTCTGACAGCAGAGCTTCTGTGGCTCATCGCTGGATCAAACTACCGTAAAATCATGCTTATCTCCTCAAGTCGGAAATGTTCTCCTTGAATCGATATAATCCAAACCTTCAGTCATCAAAGCATGAAGTTGCTTTTCTTTGCTTCTGCAAATAAATCGCTAAAGCGTCATTTATAGCCAAATCTGAGGTTAATTTTCCATTAAACAGTTTTAATGTTTACCGGAAAAATAAAAAGGAAGAGTGTTCCAGATCACCTGCATAGCTGACAAACTCCATCATCGCTCGTATAGAATGTCTTGCACTGAACGTTGGCCTCCTTTATCTCCGGGTGCGTTTTCTCTGAAAAGGGCTTCACAAGCTAAGCAGCGTTTTTTCGCGTATTTTACAATCTGGCAGTATCCTGTGTCTGAGCTTATCTTCTTGATCTTTCTTACTTCTTCTGCGTTCTCTGACAAACATTCTTGGTGCATGCTCTCATACACCCCTGGAAAAAAGTGTTATATTTCAATTTTCTTCCCTCCTTCCTCTCCTTGCCCTTTCACCGTTTCTCCTTCATTCTTTATTTCATCTGTCTTCTCCTTATTTCCTACTTCTCTATGTCCTTTCATTACTTTCCTTTCCATTGTGACAAGCATATCTTCCTCCCCTGCTCCGGGGTGTGGCAAGATATCTTTCCTAGCAGCGGGGACAAACGTATCTTCCGTCCCGGCTCCGGGGTGTGGCAAGATAGCTTCCCTTTCCGGTGGGATTAGTGTATCAGCGCCCCCTGCTCCAGGGTGTGACGAGATAACTTCCCTTTCCGGCGGGGGAGGTTGACCCACGACTGTTGCGGGACTCCCCATCAAGTCTGTTCTACCCTTCTCCGTCTCCTCTGGATCTGAAAGGTTACACGACTCGACCTGCAATTCGTTTTCGGCCATCCTAAAACTCATTAGTAAAAGTGAAAGTAAAGTGGGTTAGTAGGTTTTTAGTGGATCTGCGGATAGTTGAAAAATGAGGAAAATGGTTTTTTGGGAATAAAGGTTTTATGGGATCAAAATCTATAATGAACTATATTAATTAAAAATTGAAAATTAACATACTCTTTTTCAAAATTAAAAATTAAAGTGCTCAGACTACTGGATATAATAGTGATTGCTTATTATAAAATCTTAATTCAATTATGTCTAATAATGAAAATTATAGCGCTAGTATTAAAGCAATATCCCTTTTAAAACAATTTTCCTTTATTGCGAAGAACGAAAGACAGACAGAAATTCTTATTCTATTCCTTCTATTCTTCTCTTCCAAGGTTAAACAAAACCAGCTGTGCTGCTAAACACTCCCAATGCCCTGATGCATGTGACCTGCTCTCCGTACATGCAACCTTCACAAAGTTGAGTGTACACATGCAAGTACACATGTATACCTATATTAAGTATTTTCTTTCTTTTTATTTTTCCTTTTGTTAAAGTATATTTTATTAATTTTTAAATATTTTGCCTAGTTTAATATATATATATACATATTAATAATATACATATAACTATATAATAAGTAATATATAGTATATATATACATAGATATAAATATAATAACTTATAATTAATATCAATAATAGATAATATATATATATATATATATCACACTATTTATATATATATAATAATATATATATATAATCATATATTTTTTTTTATTTATCAATGCTAAAAATATTTAATGTGAAATTTTATTTTATTTGTTAATATAATACCTAATGTCACTACTTTCTTTCACAATTTAAAGATATAATTTGTGATAATAGTACATATCTCGAGGAAATAGAGGATTATGTATATAACCGGTAGTGTCAATTAATAACGATGATAAAAAGAAATAATGAAAATAAAACAGAAAAGAATTTATCCCTTTTTATATTTAACGTGGGTGAAGCGAAGAGCCGTGTCGTAGAATCCATGATCGCGGAAAACTGAAGTTTCGTGAAGATCACGGTCTTTATCAGGCTTCAATCTACTACGTGCGAATATAGTTTGAATGAATAGAATATATTTAATAACAGAACATGTAGTGTATACGTTTTAGCTCAGTTATAAACAGTTATTTGGGCAATACCCACGACACTCCAACTATTACTAAAATATAATAAATATACTAAAAGCACAAGCTATCATAATGAACGATTCAATATACCCAACGTACATAATCAAATTTGATAGAGGATTACAAAATTTTGGGGAAATCACAGTATATATAATGCTGTAGAATATTGCTTCATAGGATCTGTATTTTATTGCTTGTAAGACCAGAAAAAAGACGAATTAATATAATAAATTTTGTATATTGCAAATTATTAAAATCTGTACGTAAATAGTACATTATATTATATAAAATCAAAAATTAACAAAAAGAATAATAAAAAAAAACTCATAAAGCACATTTATAATTCCAAATGTAATACTAGATTAATATATACCTAAAAAATGAACTACATGATTGATCCAACAGGAAAGATGGTGACTTATACTTCACGCATTTCTACACTGTACTAGCGAAAACAAGGTGAAGCGTCAAACAAAAAATGAAAAGTAAGCTTAAGATGTGACGTGAATGGTTGCGACTTAGGAGAAAATCTGCATAGTGTAGCTATTGAATTCTTATAACTTATTTTTCTTATTTGGTACAAAACCATATTCCTGTACTTTTGGTAATGCGATTAATAGTACGAAGCCGTTATACATAAAATAATATAAATAAATATCATATATTATATCAACTATAATGCCAAGTATATATTAATATTATATAACTATATATATACTATATATATATATATATATATTATATATATATATTATATATATATTACTCACTCTTACTAGATCCTGCCATTTTACTATTGAATTAAAAAATATTCGCTTATAAACTACACAAAAAAATTCAATCTAAAAGAAAATTAAAATACTATAGAACCATAAAAATTTAAAACTGCTTCCACCAACATTTCACTTAGCAAAGTATCTCCCTAGTCTTACAACTAAGATTAGCCTAGTCTATGACAAGTGGTGCTACTAATTAATTGTAATGTTGCCAAATTTTTTTTATATGGATCAATGAGACAGTGTCGAATTGCAAGTTATTTTGTTAGAAATTATGCATTGT
>JABUQX010022817.1:0-17500 GCA_015478945.1 Trachelipus rathkii
TATAGTATATTGGTATGTTTTGAAATATTTCTTATAATTAAAAAGAAAGATGACCTTTCACCAAATTCCCATATTTATGACACTTTAACATAAATCAACGGTAATTTATTGATTAGATCAAAAAAAAAATCAAGCATTTAAATAAAAAACAAGAGGAAATTGATGATAATATTCGTATTTTTTTCAACCATTTAGAGTGGAAGCTAACAATTAGTCTTTTCCGCATTCTTTGATTTACACTCCAGTCCGATCTCCAGCAAAGAAATTCCTGTAGGATCCCAATCCTTCCTATCTTTAATTAAGATAAGGAATTAGATGGGTATCCTATAGGATTTTTTTTGCTCGTCATTGCTAAATCTCAATGTTATTATTAATGCAACATATTAAATCCAGAATGGATGGGCAATTTATGATATCATTATTTTTGCTTTATATGAAAAGTCAATGTCTGTATACAGTGACGCTATTAGGGGTGGGGTGACGGTGCCCTCCTCTACTTTTTTTAATTAATTTGGTTCATATACGAAACAGCATATCTAAGGCGAAATATTGAATTTATGACTCTCGCGACTCATGCGAGAGGAGCTGGTTCAATTCCTCCGAGTAAGCAGTCTGAGTTTGTTGATTATTGATAATTTTAAAGATAGATTTAAAGCTATTAATAAATTCTACGGCCTTTAAAATAAATAGTTGCCTCTACCGTGGCTCAATCGGCAGAGCGACAGTCGCATGGCAAGGGGCCTGGGTTCGATCCCTATTCCGGATCCTAGTAGAAATTACCTAGAGACAGGTTCCCCTCCTAGAGTCGGGCTATGGCCGTGAGGTGCGAATTTTTTAAAATTATGGATATCATTTTACGTGCAGTCTATATATGGTGTTGGTACTATATAGTAATATATATGTAATAATTAGTACGTATAATATTATCTATTAATAGAAATTGTCACAGTACCTCACCTCTCCTTAGTGGTTAATAGCGCTGTCATTCAGCCCACGACAGTACGTTTCCATGGTAACCGTTTCGACCTACTAATTAGCTCAGCCGTTTGCCGATCGCCTCGAAACAGTCTCGAAAAGAAACTTCTAGAAGCCAAGATTATTTAAGATTAAGGAATACGCACTACCATTATAGTAATGTTTTTTTCCTTGTGATTTTGCGTACTCTGTGTTTCTATAAAGCTATAAGAGGTTTTGGTTATTAGTGTTCTTGAGAAAGTGATACTGTTTCCGATTGGTTAACTTGTTAGTGTAGCAAGTGAGAAAAATGAAGAGAGGTTTAAAAGGAACGTTATCCATTTTCTTTTAGTTAAAAATAGAAAGAAGAAAGCATTGTAACTGAGAACTCTGGCGCTACATTGGAAGCTAGTCCTGTACCTAGTATTTCCATTGTTAATGACGATCCTGAACCTGACTCTTCATCTAATTCCTTTTGTGACGGTGAAGGCCAGGTTAGCAAACATCATGTAGGCAATATCTAAAATTTAACTGATGCTCAGTCTACCTCCAACAGACCGCATATCCACTTTGTTTGTGGCGTCTGGGGCGGAGGCTGCAGCCTAACCGAGATTCCTAAGCAGCCTCCGGGAGAAAAGCCACTTCATCCGTGACAATGGCGCTCACTCTCTTCAACATCTCATATTCTTCAATTGAAGGTGGTTATTCAAGACCAGAAAATAACCCCTTCAAATTGGGACCAACCTGAAGTGACCATCGAAATCACCCACCAACATGTGATTCTGAACACCCTCATCACAGTTTTCTGCTGGCGTCTACTCTGTATCGTCACCCTGTGCCCCTGTACCGTACTTCAACAAGCTTCTGGCAGGTGCGGAACCAACTGCCAGTAAGAGTACAGAGTGGTCGAAGCCTCTCAGTGATCCTTAATTTGACACCTAGCTCTCACCTGACAGCTACACGCTACTATCCGACGTCCTTCCAGGTCCGGAGCGGAGTGGGCTCGCGGCATTGTCACTGGGGGGAGTTCTGTGGCGTCTGGGGGCACGAGCATGACAGCACTCACCGGACGATCTAAGGCAGCCTCCGGGAAGAACGCCATTCATCGGTGACAAGCTCTCATCTCTTTCAACATCTCATTCTTCATATTGGAACATAAGTGGTTATTCAAGACTCAAGAAAAATAACCCTTCAATATATACTATATATAATATATTATATATATAGTTATATATCATATATATAATATATATATATATATCTAATAATATATTATATATATATATATATATATATATATTATATATATATATATTATAATAATAATATATATTATATATTAGTATATTATATATATATATATATATATATATATATATATATATATAATATATATATATATATATATATATTAATATATATATATAATATATATATATATATATATATAAATATATATATACATATATATCATATATCATATATATATATTAGTATATAGTAATATATATATATATTATATAATATATATTATAATTATATATATATATATATATATTATATATATATATATATATATATATATATAATATATATATATATATATATATATATATAGTTTACGCAGCTTTTATCAGCCGCCAAATGCTATCGACATACTAAGAGTTCGCAGCGGAAATACCTGCTGAAGATAGGCTAAATGAAAAGCACACATCTAGTTTACTTCATAGTCAATATGAAGAACGATAAGCAGCATTAAAACTAATTAAAAAAAGTGTATGCTATTATAATACGATTATTTTTTGTTTTTTTTTTTTTTGGTAAAAATTACTCCTTCCTATCTATCGATAGATGTATCTTTTTTTCAGTTTTTTCTACTAATAAAAACCCTTAAAAAACGTCGTCTGGCAAACATCTTGGTTCAGTTTTTTATTTCGCAAGATTTAGTGGGGCACGTGCCCCAAAATACATTACATATATAATACAATATATATATATATAATTTATATATATATATATAAATATAAATATATATATATATATATATATTATTAGTTCTCACTTATTAATGGTACAGAAGGGGGCCGGTAAGGCTGGGCTTTCTTTTTGACTTTTATCATATTCTTTAACTGCTTGTTCTTTTCCGATGCTTGTCACGCCCCTTACTCCCAGTCTTGGGAAATTAAAGTGAAGAATGAAGAAGATCTATATATATATTATATATATATATATATTATATATATATATATATATATATATAATTATATATATATATATATATAGTGTATATATATATAATATATAAAATATAATATAAAAAAAAAAAATATTATAATTATTTAAATATATTATATATGAAGGTGGTATGTGATCTTTTTTATGGCATTTTAACAATTGCATGACGTAAAGTGATAAGACTAATTAGTACGTTTTTTTTTCGTCACCCCCCCCCTCCCCGTTCCGGAACAGTATGTGGACTTGTTACATACGAAATATTCAGTCTTGTCTGCCTATTCCTATTTTCAGAATTAATTCTGTCTCTCTGAGAAGAGAGAGAGAGAGAGAGAGAGAGAGAGAGAGGAAGAGAGAGAGAGAGAGAGAGAGAGAGAGAGAGAGAAGAGAGAGAGAGAAAGAGAGAGAGAGAGAGAGAGAGAGAGAGAGAGAGAGAGAGAGATGAGGAGAGAGAGAGAGAGAGAGAAGAGAGGAGAGGAGAGAGAGAGAGAGAGAGAGAGAGAGGAGAGAGAGAGAGAGAGAGAGAGAGCATAATAAATTTTTAGAATTATTTTAAAATAATGGGTATGGAGCGATTTGAAGGGAGATAAAAGGAAAAATGAACTCTTGAATCGTCCTGAAGGCGATTAGACGCAAAGATATGAAAGAAGAAGGTCAACCTAGCAGAAGTAAGGGAGACTATGGTGCGTCGAAAGAACGTAAAAGGAGGAAAGGGAAAGAAGAAAGTAAGATGAGAAACAGGGACGAATTTTAATTTCATAGCAAGGAAAGAAGTTTAAGTGTTAGGTAAAGATTTAGCACAATCGGCATGCAATTAAGGAACACGAAGTAGAATTTGAACATATCCAATACGGTTGTTCTGGGACGACACAAAGAAGCAAGAACAACCAAGAATTTAATCAAAGTTTTGGTTTGTTATGTAGAGAATAAGAATAAATGTTGCGCCGTTCATATCAATCAATATCACAACGTCCACCAGAAACAAAAAAGCAGCACCTGGTGTTTGACTGTTTCCTCGCAGTATCGACATTTTTAACAGCTAAGAATTTAAAGGATACAGATATAAGAAAGTGATTGAAGGAACCCATAGGCGAGGCGGAAAAAGATTAATAAAGAAAAGGGGAATAATATTGAGTTATCTCTAAGACGATATGGGATTCGAGCAGGATCTGCACAAAATTCTTCTAAATAGAGATGTAGAAAGCAAGTTTCCAGCTGTATCTTGAGAACTAGAAGACATCGGTCACTGTTAACTAAGTGACCTAGAATGCTTTCAGAAAAGGGAGGAAAAAAATGTACTCCCTTCTGGATTTTAATATAGTCAGCAGAGTTAGGACAATAAAAAAAAAGAGCAAATAAATTTAGAAAAGCAAAAAGAGTGACGTCCACTAGGTGTAAATTTAGGAAAAGTTCAAGTTAAAACACGAGAACAAACATTTGACTGAAAATTGAAGATAAAGACAGGAAGGAGTATAGCTGGGTTTAGTATCTCAGCATCCAAGCACCAGAGTTTCATTCAAGAGCAAAAGGCAAGGTCTATAGAAAGAGAGGTGTTGAACAATGTGGATGCCTATTTCGGAAATGAATACCAACAGATGAAGAGAATGATAGAATATTTTAAGTAACAGAATGGTGATTTGATCATGTATTCCAAATATGTGGGATAACTTAACTTAGTCTGTATAATAATGTTTCCAACCTTCTCGCCTTCTGAGGGATATTGTGCAAATACCAATTGGTATAATATTAGTTTTTTATAGTAAAATTGTTTTTTAAGTACTAAGAAGAACAGTGTCTGATAAACTATTTAGTTAATTAGTGGCCTTTTTGTAACAATCATTATTACCAAGATTTGTTATCCAACGAGAAAGATGGGACTTATCATAAAACATTTCTTTTGTTACATTTGACTAGACAAGATTTGGCAAAATTCTGATAACCTGTTTCTCTAACTTTTTTCTGTTTCATGCTTTGACATTGACAGTCCGTTCATTCTAGACTATTGTATTTTAACCTCGTTTCATCATTGGAGAAACTAGGACAAATGAACTTTCCTGGGGGAGGTGCGGAATGGCCCCTTAAAATGAAAATATAAGTAAGCCTATTGTGATTTTCTTTAGCCATATCTTGATGTGTCGCATAGCGGAAAAACTTCTTTGACAACCAGCTGAGTTCATAGGCAGGTCTAAAGCAACCTGCTGGAGCTTGTGTAAATTGGGGTTGGTCTCTTCTAACATATGATTTGAAGTTCTTATGTGTAACTTCTTTCTTATGTTCACACATTCTATTTCCGAGCTAATAAAAGAGACCGCAGTATCAATATTTATTAATTCCTTATAAATTTTTACAAAAGACAATCTTTGGCTTAAATTCAACTACATTAAGGACTCTACTGACTGTGCTGAAGAAGGCAGATTTTCCCTTTATCAGTACAAAAAAATTGTTGTGAATGCCTAAGTAAAAAAAAGAAAAGAAAAAAAAACTTTACAAAATAGTTCAAATAAATAACTAAACCAAAAAAATGAGGCAGGAAACTACAAAGGCAATTTCTGGTTCTCTTTATTATTAATTACATCTGTTTAGTAATAACTACCAAATAAATGAGTTTTATCATTCAATTCAAATTCTCAAGATAATAGAAAATTATCCATAATTACAAGTAATAAAAAATAACACTACACATTAGTATCGTAGCTATACAATGAGAACCAACAAATTTTACATTTTTTAAAAAAATTTAAACAAAATAAAATATTCTCTTTCTCTGAATTTTTAAAACGTTAAAAAAAATTTTAGACTTTGAAAAATGTTTAAATTATATAATATATATATATATATAAATATATATAATATTTTATTTATATTTATTATATAATATAGTAGGTATTATAATACAGGTAGTATTAAGAGTTTTTCTCTAGAAAATATGAGGAGATACATCAATATAATAAGAAATGTTATTATATATTTTTTATACTAACATGTGGGTTTGCTTCATGTTGTTTGAAATCACAATTTTAAAATATGCATATTTAATAAAGCTTCTGCTTAAAAATGCTACCACTCAAAAATACTGATCATAAAATATGGTATCTAGAAAAACGGTATATATTATATATTATGAGTATATATATATATATATATATAATATATTAATATCATATATAATATATATATATATTATATAATATGTATAGATATAATATGAATATATATATAAATTAATTATATATTATCTATATATATAGTATAATATACTTATATATTCTTTATTTTTCCTTTTATATATGAATATTTATATATATATTTTAGTATTGAGCTAATATGTATATGGTGTTATAAATACAATATGAATATGCCCCTATATAGACCTTTTTGCCCTATGTATGAATTAATATAGCTAAATATGTCTTCTTATTATTATACATTATATTATATTATATAATTACCTATATAACTATAACATATATATACTGTATAGAGGGTTGTATATATAGTATATATAGTAGTATATATATATATATATATATTTAGCTGATGTACACGTTCTTTGCAGAAGTACTAAAATAATAATTAATAATAACTAATAATAATAAATAAATAATAACAAAAAAAATCTTTCAAATAAAAAAGTGCTTAAAAAATTAAAAATTAATAAAAAGAAACTAAAACTTGACTCTTCACATATTATTATTATTTATCATCATTATTATTATTGGTTCATTATTAATTAAAAGTAAATATGTACTTTCCTATACAACCGTTTGACCACCACTGAGGACGACAAGGTGTTATCGTCGTGAGAAGTTCTTAGCTTTTAATACAAATATTGTCCAATGAAACAATGATCTGTTAAAAAATCTGAAAATATTTCAATAAAAATAATAATTAGTGATGTAACGAGTCCTGCAATAAGTAATAAATATAAATGAAATCTTCTACAACTTTTTTGCTAATTTTTTTTGTACTTGCATACTAGTAAAAGTTTAACGTGCTCAAGGACTAAATCTTGTATCGCTAAACATATATTAAGAAAGTACATCAAATAAATTAACTCTTATAAGAAAACCAAAATGTAGTTTCCGAAAAGGTATAAACTGGATAATAAAAAAAAATCTTTTAACGTGCTTTATACCCTTCTCAGAGGGTAACACAGGGGACTAAAGAATAGTTAAAACAAATTTACTCCAATATTTCTGATAAAAAAAAAATGTTTAACATAAGTCTTGTTGAAGAATTGGATTGGAGTTTCCTCAAAAGGTTAAATCACTAAAAACAAATGACAATGAAATGTAAGTCAAGCTAATTCACTTTGTTCTCATCTACCCTGCTCATATATTGTATACTACACCAATCTTAAATCCGGGTATAAGGCTTAACAACGGGTAAAAGACCTCTACGCTGATTCAAATTGTCTTGACCTAAAGTGTAATAAGTTTTTGCTATTAAAATATTAATTTCAGTTTAAAAAACTTTAAAATAAGCTTACAACGACAAAATAATTGAATAAAAATTTTATTTAAAAAAAAAAAAAAAAAAAAATGAATTTATAATCCTTTTCCGCTTGTCTTTGATAAAGCAGAGAAATTAATCTGGTGAAATGGTTTCAGATTTAAATATAGCACAAATCTTGTGTGCATGCATAATAGTACGATGCCATACTTATTGGGCCAGTTAGTAACTGATGAGATTTGAATTTCTATTATAATTAAAAATAGGCAAGAACTAGTGATTCCAATCATTCTGCACACAGATCATACAGAGGTACGGCCAGGTTGGTGAGTAGATGAACTTTCTCCTAAATGCTTGTTGAGTATGTTGTTATTTCTTATTACACAAGAAGTTTGACACCTGTAAATGAAAGAAAACTTTACTTAAGTTGACAATTCATAAATTAAGGGTGAACAGCGAATTATCTTTGATAATCTAGAGATACAATTGTCAAGTTTCCAGTAGAATTTTATTCCAATTTACCTGTATAAAAAGTCATTTGAAGTAAGAAAAAAAAATCAGTTCTAACATTAATAAATAAAATCAATCCTGTTAACAAGACAAATCGAAATGTTTTTACAATCTTGCAAAAATAGAGAGCTCAAACAGTCAGTCCTAATTTCGCTAGTTAATTGTATACATGATCAAACGGATCGTGCATAGAAGTCCTCGAGAGATAGTAAAGAAATAAAATTATATGTCCCCTCGACATTTCAAGCCAACATCAAATCCCCTTAAAGAATGAAGTACTAAATATTTTATGTTCCCTAAATATATTTTATCAATATTACGCTTATCAAATTAGAAAAGTTTTCACAATGTGAAAAGTATTCAAAACTTGAACTAATATGAAGCTGCTCAAAAAAGTGAAATACCAATTATCCTCCTCGATATATCGAACGAATGCTGAGTTGCTTAAAAGAGCAAATACTTACTCCCGTTTCTTCTGTTTCAATGAAATTTCAGGTTATGAATTCCATATACGTGTAAAATTAACTTTTCCTTTTAATATAAATCCGAACTAGAATTCGAACCCGCGACCTTGCCATACGACTCCGTCGCTCTACCGTTTGAGACACGGTAGCGGGGGGTTACATGTGGGGGATCATTTATAGGACAACCTGTTAAGACGATACAATTGTCTCTTTACGATACAATACTGGTCATTTCACTAGTAAATGTAAAGCTTTCGGAATTGTTTAAACAGAACTCCTGAAGACTTGGATCAGAAAAGCAAAGCACAATCAACTACATCAAACAAGAAAAAAAGGACTTGGGATGCTATCTTGAGAGAATTCAGACATTATTTCCCAACAGTATTGTTGTATGTTTAATCTTAAGATGTACCTTTATTTTTTGGAACACCTCGTGGCGGTAGGAGTTTGATCTCGCCGATCTCTCCTTGCCGAGAATTGGACGACTGGTTCAGAAGGTCCTCCGCGTAGCAGTCTGTAGTTTTTCATCTTCCTGGGGCAAGAGTATAGACTCGTCTGCAGAACACTGTTGGTGGTGACAGGCCTGGATAAGCCAGCCTTAAATCTTATGTTCGATTTTCTGCAGTTGACGGGGGCTTTGTTTTATTAGTCCCCACATGTACCACCTGAGAAGGGATTTTATTTTTGCTAAATTGAAAAATTTAGAAGGAAAAAATCTTTGATTAATTCTAAAAAATAAAGGAAAGTTCATTGACATTCCACTATGGTAATTTAAATCCGAGTACAGCGGCCCCTCTATGTAGGGGGCTGCCAAAGAACTTTATACTTATGAATCATATATTCTAGAGGAGGCAACTAAAGAAGAAAATGAGGAGAGAAGTAGAGGACCCTCACAAAGCTAATATGGGATTATCCTCTCAATTAAGCATTTGGGTAGTACGGCGGGTTCATAACCAATATACTCCAGTGCCCAATGGTTGCCCATTTCCTGACTCGATAGCGCACCTTCTGCTGTTTCTACATAAAAACGCGTTATGTTAAAATTATTATACTTCAACTATTACAGACAACGAATTTTTCATAATCCCTGCGTGTTAGGTGGAGAAAGGCGGCATATGGACATTGCGGTAGTTTGGGCTTGGCTACCCACTACCATTATATATCTTTTTAGTATGACTTAGTACGTCTCCATCGAACATGGTCGTGATCGCCGTTAGCGACCTTGTGTGAAAATGTATAAATTGTATGGGTAATTGGAATGTCAAGTAGAGGAATATATGATATAGAAGAGGAGAGAAATACATAGATGTAGCTAGATAAGGGGTATATTTGATTTGCTCACTGGACTGAAACAAAGATGAAAGGGAGCGGTGAAGATGAGTGGTGCTATTTAATGTGTGTGTGGATGGAGTGGAGAGGAATGAGAGGTAGCCAGAAGTGAGTTTGCGATTGCGTTTTGATGGTTGACCTGATGGCCTATAAACTAAGGTGCGTTTTTCTGTTCGTGTAAGTATCTAGAAGTGTGGCATATGGCTAAATTTGAATTTGAAAGGTAACACAGGTAACGGGCTGTTGTAACAATATCGCCTAAATGTAGAAGTTATAAGTTGATAGATGTGTGTGAGGTTCTGGGACAATGATGCTGAAAATTATGTTTCTTTTGGATGGGGGTGGCTTTAGACTGGTTTCTTCCCTCCCAGAAGCTTCCCCGATCACAGTCTTTATATTTTCCAATACTGTGAGATATAGACAGATTGTAGAGAATATTATTGTAGTACATCATCTCTCTGATGGGCAAGGACCTGTTAGGCCTTGACCCCGTGTGAGCGGTGGAAGCTTCTGGGAAGAATCATTATTCTCCAAGGTTTCCTTTTAGTCTCATCGTAGTCCAGGGTAAACACTTGCAAATAAAAATTTCTTTTAATTATTCTTCTCGCCCTTTTTTGGCAATAGTGTAAATGATATATGTATATTATACAAATAGGTATAATACTAACCTTAGGTATTAATTATATAATAAGTATAGTTATATATTAATATACTATAATTATATAATATATTAATAATATGATATTATTATATTATATTATAATATATATTATATATAATATATGATATATATTATAATTTAAAAGGTGTAACCGGAATTCCGGTCCGAACCGATATTCCGCCGGAATTGGACATTATTTAATTTTCCGGTTTCCGGTTCGGCGGAATTTTGAAAAATTTCCGGCCGGAACCGGAATAAACTAATCTACTTTCTGAGAAAATAAATTGATGAGCAGGGATTTACTTTTTACATAACCACCTAACCATTCCTTTTAACATAAAATTAATAGTAGCCTTGTTTACATCCATTACACGTGGATTACAAATATCTACAGTAAACTGTTCACGGGTATGTCAGTATAGGGGCAATATTTTGTTAAACGTTTTTCCTCAAATATATTCCTGCTTCTGAAAATGAAAAATAATGTTTCTCTGATATATTTTGGAAAGATGACTGGAAAAGGAGGAAGTAATTTGTGGGCTTAGTTACTGCTATGTTTGTAATTAGCTTTGGCACCTTCCCCAATTAAAGTAATCTTCTTTTTCCCAGATTAATATGAATTGATTTAATCTGTGGTAAAATAAAATCTTCATTTCTTAAGAATTTCACCTTTTGAAGAGGCACTCTCGGATTTTTCTTTTTCTTCATCCCTTTACGGAGCTAACGATGACTCGCTGTCCACTCGTTCATCTTTTTCTTCTCAAACTTTAATAAAAACTAAGTAACTTTGCAGTAAATTCTTTTCATAATGCCCTTTAGTGATTGAGGTACGTTGGCGAAAGTCTAAGTCATTGTAGATGAGATACTGTGATACTGAAAATGGATGGAGTGTAAGAGTCATCGCCTGAACTCTTCTACTACTACTCAGATTATCAAACTCATTCTACCTTCAAATCATTGCCATAAATTTCTACAAGCATTCCATTTTTCTACTCATTCATCTTATTTTCATTCCTTAGAAAATAAAGTCAGTTTTGTATCTTGGGTCTACTACATAGTACTTTCAAAACAATTTATCTTGTTTTGATGTATGTCTAATTGATCCTTTCCTTACTTTTTATTCATAAAAATCTAAACTCTAATGCCTTCTTACACTCTTCTTTTAAAGTCTGAACTCTGTTGTCATCCTCAGAGTTTGGAGAGATATGCTGAAGAGCTCAAAAATGGAGAATAAATGATGATAAAATTGATTTTGCTTTATAGTTTCCGTAGACTCATCGAGAAATGGTTCAATAACTCTTAGAATTTTTTTCAAGTATTTGCCATTACAAGCAGTCAAAGCTTAAATAATTGATTGATTTTCATATTAATTTTCTTGGCCTTCTTCAAACACATTCAATTCTTTCTACAATCAAATATTCGCCCTGAAAACCTGAAATTAACATCTTGAATGGCATAAGTGGGACGTGCAGATGTGATGGCACCAAAGTTTTGTATTCATCTTTTTTAAGTTCAACTAACATATTTGAGCAATGAAGAATGTGTACAAATATTCCTAACATTTCTTTATTAAGTCACACTGTTATTTGAGAAAGTAAGGCATGTTTGAATTTAACAAAGTGAAAAGTGTAGCGGTGATAAAAGCAAGAAAACTTGAGTAATCCTGCTAAAATTTAGTTCCAAAGCCTTCATGTTTAATAATGCTGGCATCTCGAAGCATCGATCAAATGGATTTTGTGTTAGAGTGACAAATTTCCCAATTAAATTCAAGAAATATCAGAACTCATAGTGCTTTTAATTCCAGAATGAGAACTTAGGAAATACTTGCAACGGAGTACACAGTCCATTTTTAAAACTCGCTGGTAAGTTGCCAGAGTGCGAGGTTAAGAGAAATAAAAGGCTCGGTTTGAATATTTAGTTCTCTATATAGCTGTACGTTGCAAATGATATCGTATAGTGCCATGAGAATGCCCTTGAAGGCCTTGTCTTGTCGAACTGAAGAAGGAAGAAATGGTGCTTACAAAAATATTTTCTGACTTATAAGGAAGAAGATATTTTGTGAAGATGGGGCAATTCAAGTTCTATGATTTATGCTCTTTACAGTGACGTGAATGGCTAGTTAACTCATTGGCGCCATAAATATTCAGAGTTATTTTTCTTGTCGATTTGGGGTCATTGATATGCCAAAAATCTTTTTGGGATGAAACTCTCGCTCAAACTCACTATCTCAATTCCCAGCTTGGATCTATTGGCTGCTTTTGTGGTTCCCCTGTTCCTCAAAAATACAAGACTCTCCCTTTGTACTATTATAATATTTGGACTTCCAGATATATTCTTCGATGATGATTTTCGCATATGTCATGGAAGTGGCGTTGTACTAAAAGTAAGATTTTATGTTGAAAGTTTATATATAAATACTTTTTTTACATTTCTTATAGTTAAACGAAAAGTTCATAAGAAATTCCTTTTCCGGCCGGAATCTTTTTTGTGGATTTTTCCGCTATTTCCGGTCCGAGCCGGCACTGAAACAAGATTTTCGTTCTGGTGACACCCCTAATATAATATTATATATTTAATATGTATATATATATATATTATTATTATTACCATATAGTTTTTTAGTGTTGGTAATATAATTATATATATAATATATATATTATATATATAGGTTGTATTAAGGATATATATATACTATATATTAATATCATCTTCCTTTTTTTTCCTCCAAAAACTGGGGGCCAAGGTGCCGTGAAGTGCATCCGGAAATTATAGTAATAAAGAATATGGCAAGTCCGAAAAGAAAGCCGCAGCCTTACCAGCCCCCCTATACCTATTAGTGAGAACTCGTCACAGGGTTTCACAAGACTGCGACTATGACGCTTCACGGGACGCGACGGGACCCTCACTATGGCATATTTTCAAGTGTAGGGTCATCCCCTGGCCCAGGTGGCCACAACAATCCCCTCAACAAAACCACGCCATTCAACTCTTATTATGCTCCTTTATTCTCGCCTCGCCAAACTCACATTTCTCTCCTCCAGACATTCCTTTACTGACTTTATATTTCCACTGTGTTTCTTCGGCTCCCAGGCCGGTCGATCCCAACACACTCACCACTAACATCCGTTTAACCAAACGACTGTCATTCAATTCCTTTCACATGACCAAACCATCCTCAACGTTCTTTTATAGTTATTCTCTCATTTACCCTTCTTCACACTAACACAACTCTACATACGTTCATTCCTCATTTTATCAATTCTTTTTCACATACCTAACACGCCCTAAGACTTGTCCATCTCTGAACACGATTGGAGAGCGAGAGATCTATAGCCTCTTATTACCAGACTCATGTAGTCTCTGACTACATATTCGAGAAGACAGGTAACAACATACATCAATGTAAGATAGTAGCGCTTCTCTCAAGACTTATGTGCGCTTTTACACACCCATTACGATTTAAATTGCAACAGACACCCTTCCTGCCATTTCTCTGAACTTTCCTACTACAACTCTTCAACACTCACGTATCCTTTCATCAATCATCATATCTAAGTATTCCAGACCACAGTCTCACTACTATACATTTAAACAGGTAACAAATATAAACTCATGTAAGACACTAGCGCACTCAATGACTTATTCCCTTACCATTCGAACCAACGATCTAATTGTCGATCACGTCACTCTCCTGGCTAGCAACGAACTTTCTACTTACATTATAACACCGGAGAGCATCATCCGTTCCCTGTTCAACCAACACTATGTGTCCTAAATATTTAAACTCTGACACTTGTTCCAGCTGCTTCACACTGAGCATAACTTCCACACCGAGGACTGTCCTCAATCAAAACCATAACCTTACTCTCTATTCTACGTTTACCTTTCAAACTCCCCTTTTTACACACCGCTGCCGAAATCTCTCTACCAATTCTCTCCAACTCTCTTCAGATTCAGCACACAAAAACTCCTAGCCCGACCCAACTCCCACGGACATCCAGTGTGCACTTTTTTGGGGTGGTTCGTTTGGTGATTGCCACACACACCGCCACCCACCCTATTATTATATCCCAAACCATATATGGGTTTAGTTGCATTCCCTTATCTATTATGTGCACATACATCACGTGTTCTTCATTATTACACCAGAGAGGAGAGAGACGATTTAAATCATCCGTTGATACCACTCCAACCCCGAGTACTTCATCATTCATATTGATCCAACAACCACACACCGCATATCCCAATTGTCCATTGTGGAGGGGTTTTCAGCTCATTCCTGCCACAAGGAGACTCTTCATCTCTTTATTGATTTTTCTTTGAATGGAATTCAAATTTGGAACTCCATTCACAGTTATAATATGGCAATTTAACAAGTATGGGTTTCATGGACGCGAAGCATATGAGAGTACAGTACTCAACTAATTCGAAATATTATAATTTATGCCTATTCACACTATTATTTTGACTATAATTGACCATTCCTTCCGTTAAGACTATATGTAGTTGACTTGGATTGTACGCTTCATACAATCGTCAATAATCATACTTTTGATGATGGGCGGGGACGCAACGGGGGGTGTATCACCAGTAACCCTATATTTTAGGTTCACAACTTAATCTTACCCTATTTGCCATAAGAGCTTATACCCATAACTTAGGGTTCTTATCATTTATATCCGCGTGGCAATCTCAATTTATAAGCTACATTGATATTATCAAATTTAATTCTTCTCTGTTACCTCATAATCCTTAATCGATTTATTCTCTGAATCATATTGCTTCAATGTAAAGGAGTGTGATTTGGTTTACTGGGGCACTACTCAGTGGTCCCGAGTACACCTAGTGCCCTAAGACGCACCTTGTTTCTTTCAAACTTTCATACTGTCAGATGTTTGTTCCTCCCACCACACACCACATTCAGACAACCAAACCACAACTTGGTTCGTCACACTTCACGTCCTGACACTGGTATAAATAATCCCGGGGGTTCATTCGTTTCGTTATAAGATTTTTTTTGGGTTCTCAAAATATCGTCTTAAGTACGGCTGAATGTCATCTTTCCCTATTTCAACCCCTATGGTGGTCACTTCACACCCAGAAGGTTAATTAATTATTTTTCTTTTTACCAGTTTTCTCTCTATCCATCTCCTTTATAACTTTCCGGGCGCCTTGATAAAATGTACAGTTGTATGGGACCTCATTACTATTGTCTGCTTATCATTCTCGTCCGTGCGCACAGCTGTACAGCAAGTCCCGGCACTCGTGGGTGTTCTCTGAACTATAAGGTGGTCGTGTAGGACAACTAATCCACCACCCACTTAACAACAGTCTTTACCTTAACTACACACGCAACCAGAGGACGTGTATTGTACTTAGTTAAGAACTCGTGTCGACGTATGTCAAATATTGGGGGTAGTATAATTAATAAACTAGAATTACGGGTCCGATGGATCCGGAATTAATAATAACAATTTTCTTACACACCTTACCTTCTAATAAAGCAAAATAGTCACTTTTGGCGGTGGAGTGACAATTGAAGTTCTTGTATTTGGGAGAGAGAATGAAGAATAATATAAAAAGGAAATCCTTTATGCAAAAATAGCAATCATAAAAAAATAAATTAAAAAAATTAAAAAAAAAAAAAAACTTATAACCATCACAGGGGAGATTTCTAAACCGGGAAGTCTATTTTCAGTCTAGTAAAATTTTAGAAGTAAAAAATAAGAGAAACAATAAATAAATAAAAGACGAAAAAAATAAAAAAAAAATAAAAAAAAAAAACAAAAGAAATGTCTCACTGTACAACTGAGCAATTGCCGGATGGTGCCAAAATACGTTTTTCTTAAGTTAGGGGTGATTTCCCAAAGTTTATTAAGGTGCTGGAAAATTTAATTAATTTCGTATGGGTTGAAGTGACAAAGATTAGGTCGCCCAATACCTGCATTCCTCTACTACATAGAAGGACATTATCATTAATAAATTATCCAAAGGGGTTAGAATTCTTCCCACAGGGTCTCTGCAAATTAAATTGGAAGCAGCCTCTTTCTTTCACTTTGTATCACTGGAGCGCTTCATCTATCTTGATGACAATCAATGTTTGATTCCTAAGACATAGATCACAGCTATCGGGTGATCTGTCAGCTTCACTGCAGGCAGAATTCTGGAAACATTTGGATACTGCACTGAACTTTTTCAAAGGTTACTTTGGCTCGGATCACCTTAGAATTGAGAGATGGATTCGTATTCCTTTCTAGCCGACATAGACTGTATCAGTGATGGGAACCTTGACAAGATGACTCATTGACCTGAGGCGCAGATGAAATGTTTGCGAAATGAATTCAATTCCGAAGAGTCTTGGGAAACTTCTGGTGTGGCATCTGGCCACAAGACTACCTCGTTTGGTAGCGAGCATGAGTGCGTGGTCCCCTTTGGCTACCTTAATACCTTTATGAATCAGGGTTTTCGGCACTTGTTTCTATCAAAACGAAAAGTCGAAATAGATTGAATGTCAAGATGACATGCGTGTCACTTTGTCAAAGACCAAATCCCAGTTCCCTTTTTTATTCAAGGCAAGGAAGAACAAACTTCTCCTTGAAATAAAGTGGATAACGAGAATAGTAGTAGGTAGTAGTAGTAGTAGTAGTAGTAGTGTAGTAGTAGTAGTAGTAGTAGTAGTAGTAGTAGTAGTAGTAGTAGTAGTAGTAATGCATCAAGAGGATGCATATCTTGATTATAAGTAATAGCCATTACAATTTTTATAAAAGGATTCTTCTTTCAACGTTTTACTTTAAAATTCATAATCTTTTGTGTACTTCGCATATGTATGAGATGGACCAAATATCATAATAAGTACATTATACATTGCATAAAGAGAACGTGACTGTAAAAAGTTTAA
>JABUQX010022818.1:10000-22293 GCA_015478945.1 Trachelipus rathkii
TGTATCTTAAAAACTATTAATACTACAGTAAAAAGGAATACATTTTCGGAATCAGCGTAAAACGTTAGCCCTGGAACGTATAATTAATGTAATAAATGAGTAATAAATAACAATTAATATGTTCGTGTTAAATGATAAAAAATATCAAAAAATAGGCGATCTCTAAAAAAAATTCATTATAACGGGGTCATAAATTTGTAACGGGGTTTGAATCGCAAAATTTCTTTCACGTGCATATATATATATATATATATATATATATATATATATATATATATATATATATATATATATATACTATATACTACACTATTATATATATATATATATATATATATATATATATATACGGCCCACTAGGGGCTCAAACCAACGGGGGAGACATAGGGGACGTTTCCATACCCCGTAGGGAAGGGGCGGAGGAACCCCCGCGACACCCAAATACCAAATAATCCTACCCCCCGTGGTTCCCGGAAGGCCGAGAGACCCCGACTCCTGCCATCGGGGCGGTATACCCTTGGGTATTCTTTAGTTTTAAACACCCCCCATTATTTAAAGGGCAACGTAAGGTTACGTTAATTAAAATAAGTTTAAAATTACTCTTCTAAATTTTATAAATTTTTTTAAATCATTTAAAAAAAAAAAAAAGTTTTCCAGGACTAACTCTTTACGCTGATTCCAAAAATGTATTCCGTTTTACTGTAGCATTAATAGTTTTTAAGATACATATGACGGACAATGGAAACGCTGACCTATATATATATATATATATATATATATATATATATATATATATATATATATATATATATATATACTATATATATATATATATAATGTATATCTTATATAATATATATAATAATATATATATAATAATAATAATAATAATAATAATATAATAATAATAATATACTAATATATATAATATATATTTATATAATAATAATAATATATATATATATATAATAATAATATAATATATATAATAATAATAATAATAATATATATATATAATATATTAATAATAATATATAATATATATATATAATAATATATATGTAATAATAATAATAATAATAATAATAATAATATATAATATAATATGTATATATAATATATATATAATATATATATAATAATATAATAATAATATATATATATATATAATATGTTTATATATATATGTAATATATATATATATATATATAACAATATTTAATAATAATAATAATAATATGTGTAATAATAATATATATATATATGTATAATAATAATATGTAATAATATGTATAATAATATGTAATATGTTGTATATTATATATATATATATATATTTATATATATAGGTTTTACACTTTGGTTTCAAGAATGAAATACAAGTTTGTCATGCTTCGTTCTAACTTTTAAGGGTAAAAAAATGCTTTGTTCCTGTTCATAGGCGCGGCTAAAGGCGCAGAGAATTGGCTGTGCGCCTATGCTTAGTCCACCTTTTTAAAAATTGTTGCGCCTATGCGCCTACGAATTGATAGTGCGCCATAAGCGCATAGGCGCAACTCGGTGGCGCAACGCCCAGCTCTGATATATATATATATATATATATATATATATATATATATATATATATATATATATATATATATATATATATATATATATATATATATATATATATATATATATATATATATATATATATATATATATATATATATATATATATATATATATATATATATATATATATATATATATGTAATCATATAAATCCATAATTATAAATTTTTATATATATATATACTATATATATATATATATATATATATATATATATATATATATATATATATATATATATAACAATCTAGTAAAATAAAATAGTTTTAGATTTATGTGCAAATGTTTGCATAAGTTAGAAGACTTTTTTTTGAATATCGATTGCATGCATTCTAACACATTCTTTAATTCAAACGACATGGCAACTCTCTCAGATGGCAGTATTATAAAATCGATTATATTTTCTAAAATATCGATATCTGATAGAATTACCCTAAAACGGACTATTACCAAATGAAATTGCAAATTTTTCTTTCTCTATCATTTTTCTTTGAGTTGTGTCGTCACATGATATTGTTGTCACGTCACATGATATTGTTATGGCGTCATATAATAATCTAAAATGTAATCAAAACTCAAAGCTCTATAACGTTCATTTGATTTTCCATCGAAAATGAAGAGTAAGAACCAAACACGGCTCTAGAGATGTTTGTGTGTGTGTGTGTGTGTGTGTGTGTGTGTGTGTGTGTGTGTGTGTGTGTGTGTGTGTGTGTGTGTGTGTGTGTGTGTGTGTGTGTGTGTGTGTGTGTGTGTGTGTGTGTGTGCGGGGGAAGTAAGAGTAACGATCACGGTCGCTAATATAAGATAATCAGAAACCGGTTCCGATTCACCAAAACGTGCCGATTCAGGGGTACTGTACAAATCATGGTGATAATGTAATCTTTGGTGGCTACAGTCATAAATCCCTTTTACTCTGATAATTCACCTTTATTTCATATTTTTTTATTTTATATTTCTTTTATTATTATTATTTATTGTATTTATTTTATTTTATTATTAATTTATTATTATTAATTATTATTTTATTATTATAATTACTTTTAAATAGAATATATATATATTATATATAGTATATATATATATATAATAATATATTATATATTATATATATATATATATATATATATATATATATATTATATAATATATATATATATATTTATAATATATATATATTATAATTGATATATAATTTATTTAATTATTAGTCTTTTAATTATATATTATTTATATTATATATTATATATTATTATTTATATATAATATATTATATATATTATTTATTATATATTTATATTGTCAGCCTTAGAAGACCCACAATCCATATCTCAAAAACTACAACAGCTACCAGGAAAAGAAACATTGCTGGAATGCTGGTTCAATTAGTGCGGAAAATGTACAAAAAAAAAAATAATAAAAAAAATTGTATCTCAAAAAACTATCAATAGCTTACAGGAAAAGGAATACATTTTTGGATCCTCGTAAATTTTGGATAGGAAAATGTAGAAAAAAAAATAAATTTTGTTAATGACCATAGTCATGCTGATTATAAGGGCCGCCCCCCTTCCCCGCTCCTTCCCCCCCCCTTTTTGTGTTTGTTTTACGGCAGGGAGACCTTTTATTGGTTACTCGTTAAAATAAATAGACTTCTATTAAATTTTGCTTTTTTTTTTTAAAAATAAAGAATCCCCAAGGGTATACCGGCTTTGACCGATGGCAGGAAGTCCGCGGGTTTCTTCGGCTTCGGGGACTACGGGGTAAGGACTAATTCCCCCTCCGGGGAGGGTCTCCCGGAACCCCCGCTCTTTTTGGTATTTGGGTGTCGCGGGGTTCCTCCGCCCCCCCTACGGGGTATGGAAACGTCCCCCCCTGTGTTTCCCGTCGGGCTCGAGCCCCCTAAATTGGCGTGTAATTGATTTAAAATAATATATAATATATACTTATGCCACAGATATATATACTTATAAAAAAATAGCCAATTTTTTTGTTTAATTTTTTTTTTTTTTTTTTTTACATTTTCCGAGCCAAAATTTTACAAGATTTCCAAAAATGTATTTTCATTTCCCTGTAGCTTTTGCAGTTTTTCGATGAATTCGATATTTTTTTTTTTTTTTTTTTTTTTTTTTTTTTTTTAACAGTTCCCCTCGTAAATTTTGCCCAGGATTCCAGTACATTTATAATAAACCTATAGATAACCAGTGTTTTTGAGATATCGGATTGAAAAAATGATATTTAGGTGGCCTTATGATATATATATATATATATATATATATATATATATATATATATATATATATATATAATATATATATATATATAATATAATGTATATTATATATTATATATATATTATATATATATATTAATATATTATATATATATTATATATATGTATATTATATATATATATATATATATAATGTATTTATTTATTGTGAAAATTTCTCTTTACAGGCAAAATGGAGAATTTTCAGTCTCCTGTGTGCGAAGTTTGCACACTTGAATTCAACGAAACGTCGGAAATTCCTATGATCCTTCCATCATGTGGACATACTTTTTGTATATCATGCGTTACAACAATAATGAATGAAAATCCAGAAGAAACCCATAAAATGAAAATCAAAATGCCCAAAAGTAGAACAGACCAATACGAACCGTTATGCATGTTACCAAAAAACTATTCTCTTTCTACAGCAAAATAACTGCAAATAGACCATTGCAATTAAACAAAATACTAAAATTGAATGGGATATGCTACGAAATATATTAGTATTTCAAAATGAGGAAATTTCCGAGTTTATTTCACAATTCTCCGAACGTTTGAGTTACAATAAAAGAATGATTGAAGTAATAAATAAGTTGAAGAAAAAAGAATTTGACGAAAAAATATCGAAACCGGTGGCTGAGGAGATAAGAGAAAAATACCAACTTACACGAAACCATTTGTGGAATAGTCAAAGGGTCTATAAAATTAATTCAGAGAATTATACATCAGAGGAATTCATTCAAAATGTAAGTTCAATAAACTATATATATATATATATATAGCTATATATATATATATATATATATTATATATAAATATATAAATATATATATATATATATATATATATATATATATATATATATTATATATATATATATATTATAGAAAATAATATATATATATATTATATATATATATATATATATATATATATATATATATACATACAGGGTGATTCAAAATTATGGTAAAATTTTTTTTTAACTGATAAGAAATGCAAAAATAAAGGTAAAAGTTCCTATAAAGGTATGACGTAATGTGCTTAGTTTTCCGTCTGGCTGTCTGTATGTGTTTTTTACGACAAAAAGAAGTATCAAATTTACTTTAAATTTAAAAATGGCGGCCGTTAAAGGTATTTGAGGCTACATTCCATGAAAGCGGATACTTAGGTTAAATATGTTAGGAACCAAAACATCTATGTTGTACGCAGATTAGAATGGTATAACATTTACATAAATTATGATTAATAATAAGAGAGAATGTAAATTTTAGTAAATTGGAAACATCTCAATTTAAAATAACAAAGACCTCTTCCACAAACAGCTTACTCCTTCCATTAAACCATTCCAAACGACATTGTTGCCAAAACAACAACTAATATCTGCAATAAATGCACTGTCTGTTTGAGTTACGCATTACAATGTAACTCATTGACTGTGTGTGTCTCTTACGTGTTTCTTTCATTATTGAATATGGAACGTAATTACCTACGTGAACTAGCTGACAGCATCTAATGTAGGATGGCACGGTCTGCAAAATAGTGGTCTGCAAGCAAGCACGTTTGTACAAGAAGAAATACCCCAATCCGCAATTTATCCAGAGCAATCAAGGATTTTGTTTGCACTATTCATCCACACGGCTGGTCTAAACCGGGTATTTGCAGTCCAAAGAGCAGCCTAAGCAGCAGAACTCCGATCTATAAAATACAAATTTAAATTCAGACAATTTGTTCTTAAAAATTTCTGCTTCCTGGAAAGAGCACGCGAGAATTGTACTAACATGTTTAATTCGAACCAATCTAGTAATTTGGAGGTACTTACAACGAGCAATCAGTTACAAACGTACCACGTCCACACAGGTGCTACTCTATTGTCAGTGAATATCCCCTCGTGTTGTTATTTGTCAAATGGTTTTTTTTGAAACAATGTATTTGACTCTCAAACTTTTTAACGAACGTTTTATTTACAGACGAAGCTACTTTACAAACAGCTATCGTTAACCGAGTTTCATAAGAACACAGTCTGGGCCGACGAAGAATCCTCATGCCATTAAAGAATGTTTTTCACAACTCAGTTTTCAGTAAAAATTTGGGCAGGAATTTTACATGATCATGTACTTCTGTCGAGCTTCCTCCAGCTTCTTAGCACAATAATACTTAACTTTTTCTTCGCCACCTGCATGCTTTTAAGCACTTGTTCGCTGACCTCATAAACCAAGTGCGTCCAAAAATGTGTTTATGCTTGATGGGGCCTACTGCACACTTTAGTGCTGCAGTTCGTGAAACCACCTGAATGAGAACCTTTCCCAATCAATGATATGGTCGAAGGGTGCCAGTTTCGTGGCCAGCCAAGGTCACCAGAACCTAAAATCCTTTAGATTATTACTTGGGGACTTTAAAGACTTAGTTACTTTTCTTCTCTAATCGATACGTTGAAGACTACTATTAAGGATTTACTGGACGGGAATTGAAGACGACAAACAGACTCCTGGAATACTTGAAAAGGGTTCCGACAATCGATGAGAAGACGCTTGGACGCGTTGCATTGGGAACAACGGAGGTCATTTTCAACTCATCTTTAGTCTTTTGATATCATTTGTTGGTGCTTTAGAAACAGTATGTTTATGTTGTACAAAATTAAGCCTATCATACAATAATAATATTTTATTTACAACTCCTATTCCGAATGAGTTATTCGTTCTTCATAATGCTTTTAAAAACGTCTGCCATTTTTGAATTTTAGAGTTTGTAACTTCCAGTGGTTTCTGTAAGATACATAGGTATAGTTTTAGTAAAAACACAATACATACAGCCAGACGGCAACTAACACATTTACTCATCCACCTTATATAGGAACTTTTAACTTTTAATTTTTGCATTTCTTATCAGCTACCAAAAATTTTTACCATAATTTTTGAATCAAATACCTGAATATATATATAATTTTAATTTATATTAGATATTATATATATATATATATATATTTATATATATATATTATATATATATATATATAATTAATATTATATATATATTTATTTAATATATTATATATATTATATATATATTATATCTACCTATATATATATTTATATATTATATATATTATATATATATATAAGTATATATATATAATATAATAATTTTATAATCATATATATATATATATAATATATATATATATATATATAATATATATATATATACTATATATATAATATATTATATATATATATAATATATATAATAGTATATAATATTATATATATATTTATTTATTTATATATATATTTTATATAATATTATTTTATATATATTATATATATATATATTATATTATATTATATATATATATATATAATTTATATATATAATATATATATATATATATTATATAATATATATTTTATATATATATAATATATATTAATATAATATATTATATATAATATTTTATATATAAATATAAATATATAGTATATATATATATATTATATATAATATAAATATATATATATTATATATATATTATATATATATAATAATATATAATATATAATATATATTATATAGTAATACTATAATATATATATACATATTATATATATATATTATATATACTATATATATATATATATATTATATATATATATATTATATATTTATTAATTATATTATATATATAATATATATATATATATATATAAATATATATATATTAATATATATAGTTATTATAATTAAGATGGATTACCAGCACGATATTTTGAGAACAATTTTATTTTTGCGAAAAAGCTTGCAATATAAAAATTCTTAATTGTTGATATAATATTATATGGTAAAGAGATCAATATTTTTTCTTTTAGCACTGAAGAAAGTAGGGGTCCAAAATGTTTTCAAACAAATTCATATTTTTTAGCTATATTTATAATCATACGTATTTTCTTTTGATTATAGTTTTGATCTAGATCTTCTGGGATGGATAACTATCTAATTTCCTTAAGCTGCTTGTATATAATGCTGCTCAGTCTCGTGCAATTTTTACACAGAAGATTACGGCTTTTGTCAAGTTGCACAAATCGACAGTTTCAGTGCAAAGATTATTTGATCTTACTCCTTGACATTTTATAGATCGGGGACTTTTTTAATTCCGCACCGCACTAGCCTCTAAAAGCGCATATCCCACTCCCCTGTGGGGATATGACTTTTATTCTCTACAAATCTATGATCCCCACAGCTTTAAAGCATTTTAAATATTATTTAAGTAAATATTTGTTCTAGCGTATTTTGTATACAATTATTATTACTGTCAGATTAAATACCAATCATATATCGGATGTATTTGATAGGGATTCATTGCATGCCTTACTTCAATAAGAACTTCCCCGCCCATATATATATATATGTATATATATATATTATATATATATATATTTATATTATATATATCTATATTATATATATATATATATTATATAATATTATATATTATTAAATTTTATATTTTAATTATATAATTTTATCTATTTTATAATCTATATGATGTTCCGATTATCATCTTCGCCTAATCACCCTGGGTGACCGCGCTGAAAATTCGAGTGTGATGGGGAGGTTGCCAGGTTCAAACTGTCAGAAGAGTTGGGAAACTGACAGTACCTGTACCTTATTTTTCTGGGGAAGATGAAAATCTTTCTCAGAAGTAGAACGGTAAGACTCTTCTTTTTACGTCATCGTGGTTCATTTCGGTAACGCCCATAATACTAGTATATATATATTTATATATATATATATTATAATATATATATATAGTATATATAATAATATTTATATATAAATATATATATTATGTCCCTTCGTTGATATATATTATATATATATATATATATATCTATTATATATATATATTATATATATATATAATATTAATACTTCAAACCAGATTTACTGTAGATGTTATAAACTGGTGGATTGGAGGTGTAATACGGTGTGTTTTCTCGGAAATCAAAAACAAGAAAAATCATTTCGGATTCAAAATTTTAGTCGATGAGCAAACACTCGAATTTTGTTTCAATTTGTTTGGATTTGTGTGAATAATATCAAACGCAATTATTATTTTTTAGTTGAAGTAAAGTATTTTTCAATTGTTTCCTTATTAGTGTTTACACTTGTTGTTAGAATCCCAGAAACCAGAATGAATCCACCCAGAAAAGGGGAGGATCATATTTAGTTTCAATCGTAGGCCGACATTCTTTGATATGCATTCTATTAAATTGTGTAAATCAATGAAATGGTGAAAATAAAAAAGGAATCCTCCCTTTTTCTAAAAAAATTAGATAAACTATTCAATTATTATTATTATTAATTTATTATATATTAATTATTATTATTTCTTATTATTATTTATTATTTATTATTATTATTATTATTATTATTATTCTTATTATTATTATTATATTATTATTATTATTATTATGATTATTATTATTAATTTTATTATTATTATATATTTTAATATAGTTATTATTATTATTATTATTATTATTATTATTATTATTATTATTATTATTATTATTATTATTATTATTATTATTATTATTATTATTATTATTATTATTATTATATCCCAAATCTTTCCAGTAGAGTAAATGATAGAATAATCATTGTGATTTAACTTGACATTAGAAAAATACTTATAGTATATTGCTTTCATGGTTAAAAAACAAAAACATTCTCCCCTTAATTTTGCAATCACATTTAGATTAGTTCTTTTACAGCATCGAAATTTCTTGTGGTTAATTTTGTTTTATCTATGTTAGGAAATTTAATTCAATCATTCCTAAAAAGGTAACTTCGGATTTACATTCCAAACTAGATCTGTTTGGTTTAAATGTTTTATTAAATCAGCATATAATCTTAATTATATAATATTAAGTATAATGGCTATACTTTAAGGTCCAACCATATATATATATATATAATATATATTATATAATATATATATATAATAGTATATATAATACATTTATGTGGGGCCATATACGTTATAATATATATATATATAGTATATATATATATATATCATACATATAATATATATTAATAAATATATATAATATAAATATATATATATATATTATATATATATATATATACTATATATATATATTATATACTATATATATTTATATATACATATATTTATATATATTAAATATATATAATATGTTATATATATATATATATATAATATATATATATAAATTATATATATTTATATATATCTTTATAAATATATATAATATCATATAAATTAATATAATTATAATTTAATATATTATTATATATATTATTATATATTATGTATATTATTACTATTATATATATATATATATATTATATAGTTATAAATTATATATATATATATATATATATAATATATATATATAATATCATATTTTTATATTATATATTTATATATATATATATATATATATATCTATACTATCATAAATATAATATATATATTATATATTTACTATAAATATATTATATATATATATTATATATATTAATAGTAGTATAGTCTATTACTATAATATTAGGTAGATAATTCATCGCGGAACTGAATCTTTTTTGGAACTGAATATTTAGTGCAGTGATTCGAAGATACACTTCTTTAAAAATGAGTTACAGTTTATAACCACTGCAAATTGAATTCGCTAGAAAAGCCCGAGAATAAACACGCACTACTATCACATTCGCCAAGAAATGACTAATGACATCTTCGGTATTGGCTATTTTATCTTAAAAAAGCTTCGGCAACCACCGCATTGTTGTATTGTCCTAGCGGTAATTTTTTTTTTATAGCAGTGTCACACCCACACTCGGCGGCATCAGAGGCCTATTTCAGGGAGGAGGGGTGTTTTGCATCGCAGCAGAAAGCAAAATTTCATCATATCCGCTAGCAAATTATGCAGATGAGCACAGACGCAGGTTTTGTTAAAGTGAGGGAGATTTAATTCAACAGGAAACACATGAAGATGGAAGAGAATTCCAACAGACACAGAGTGGCATGGAAAGAAGGAAAACAACAGTCAACGACTAGCGCTGCTGGAGTTATCCCAATAATCTTAACAGAAAACTGGTGCGCAAGCACCAGCTCCCCCCTTTATGGCTACGACGAGGGGTCGTAAGGTGGTGGTAACGCGAGTAGTTAAGTTCCCTTCGAACATATGTAGCCTGCCGCTGCGGTACTATAGAAAAGAGATAAAGTAACCAACTTCGCGCAGCAAAGATAGAGGGTCAGTTAAAAGTACAGATAAAAGTTTATAACCTTTTTGGACTTTCGACTCAGAATTGTCTAAAAGCGGTGAAGACCAGATAGAGCCCATCCCCTTAGTATGAGACAATACTCCATACAGGGCCAGATGAGAGCCCTTGTATAGCTTGGAGTAACTGAGAAGAGGAAAAAAAAAAAGGTCTCGCAGTCTAAACAGACTTCCCAGTTTCTTCTTTGAGGCCGCCCTAGCAACGTTGTGATGTGAGGTTTTCCAAGACTATTTTTTTGTTTATGTTAAGGCCAAGGATGTTTTTTTGTAAACAGGCTAGAGACGAGAGGAACCGTCGAAAGAGAATTAGGAAGTTAGAGAAAGGTGTCTAGAGAGATTTTTGCTAGAAGTTTTTGGCTTTTTTAAACCAGATTGAATTTCCAAGGTTAATACGATCGCCTTCGCGTAAATCATCCTAGTCCAGCAATAGTCGATGAATAATAAGGAATCGGAAAGATTAAGGCGAGATGATATAGCAGAAATGTTTTTTGCTTCAGTTGTTCTAATCGAAGTTGTAAAAGCAAGAGGGCAGCAGATTTTGAAAAGAGTTGAACCGGCAATGAAGGGTCGATGTCATCGCATCATGAAGTGGGTATAGAGTTAATTTGCGTCAATGTGAGAAGATCTTAATGAAAAAGTAAGAATAAGTAGGAGATAAGACAGATATCAGTAACCCCGAGGAACTATTATCTACCGAACTATTTTGCAGAGATAAAAGAAAGCAAGTCGCTACCAGAATCAACCATCAGCCACATATTAGAAGCAGAATTGAAAGAAACTAGACATAAGTAAGAAAGAAAGAAAGGAGGAAAAACTTCCAAAAGGAGGGGAGCGTGGCGAGCAGTGACGAGATGCATAGTAGAAGATAAACGTTTATGTGTGGATGTTATCAGTGATGTGTTATAGCTATATACTCCTCCTGCTAAGAATCTTGGATTATCGTCATTACTCGCCAAAACGACGCACCACGCGTCTTACAAGTAACACCTTGGAAAATCCCTGGTTATTCCTCAAAGCGGAAAAATACCCATAAATCGGTTAATAGGAAAAGTATAATCGAGAGAAGATACTACGCTCGATAA
>JABUQX010022819.1:15000-17500 GCA_015478945.1 Trachelipus rathkii
TGTCCTTGCACAATATCTGACTTTTCCCTAAGGTGAAGATGTCACTAACTTATTTCCAAATTGAAAGCAAAGATGAGATGCTGTAGTATCGAAATTGAACTTTACAATATTTTCATAACAGTTAAAGGAATCATTGTGCTAAGTATGCCTGAAGGCGCAATCGGCTATATTGGAATATATATATATATATAAAAATATAATATATATATATATATATATATTTATTTATATATATATTTTTATATATTATGTTATTATATTATGTAATATATATTATATATATATATATACATAAAATATATATATTATATCTATATTTATATTTTATATTTATTTATTTATATATATATATAAATAGTTATATATATATATATATATATATATGTATATTTATATATATATAAGCATATATATATATATATATATATATATATATATATATATATATATATATATATATATATATATATATATATATATATATATATATATATATATATTGTATATAAATATAGTATATATATATATATATATATATATATATATATATATATATATATATATATATATATATATATATATATATATACCTTCTACCTTCTCACCCCTGACCACCCCATCATGGGAGAGGCCACACCGCGCCCAGGTACCCCGCCGACGCAACCGGCCTCCTCCAGAGATCCTCCAGGGATGAAATGTTCTTTGAGCATGTTCTGTGTTGGGAGAGTTAGTTAAAAAGGAGAGAAAGAAGTGAGATGTGCCCTCCGAAACCTGATTACAGTTTTGACAGATGTTTGTGGTGGTTTGGTTGAGGTTGAATCTGTGTTTGTAATATTGTAAGTTAGGGTGGTGGCCGCATCTTAACTTGGCCAAGGATGACTGACTGGTTCTTGGTAGTGAGTTGAATTCTGGTGCTATTTCTGGTGGGTGTTTGTTTAAAATGTTGTTTGGTGGTTTGCGTCTTAAGCAGTTTTCTGTTAGTATCGTTTGATTTTGTTTGGTGTATGTTGTGCTGTTTGGTGGAGGTAGATGGTTGTTCAGAATTTTTATGTAGTATAGAGCTGGTGAAGAAGGAGGTTGTTTGTGTCTGTGGTGGGTGGGGTTAGAGAGTGCAATGTGGCATGGATGTTGGGGTGTTTGGGTTTTGGAAAAGAATTGTGTTCCTATCATGTCCAGGTGTGTGTCTATGGGTAGAATTTTGGTTTCTTGTAGGTGTTGTTGTGGTGTTGTTGATATGCATCCTGTTATGATTCTTAGAGCTTTGTTTTGTATCGTTTGGAGTTTCTTTATGTTATTTTTAGTCATTAGTGGATGCCAAGTTGGAGAAGTGTAGCTTAAAGTTTGGCGAATGTATTGCTTGTATATGGAGGTGGATGTTATTTCATTGTTTTTGAAGTCTGTGCCAGCGATGGTTCTTAATATGTTCAGCTTCTTGTTTGCAGATAAAATTATGTTGTCTGTGTGTTTGCGAAGGTGAGATGCGAGTCAAGTGTTACTCCGAAGATTTACCAGTTTTGTTAAATGGTATAGCAATGTTGTTTAAATAAACTTGGGGGTATGGGGTGTGCGGTGTGGTGCCAAGTTGGCGGTCGGTGGTGATTAATGTAATTGAAAATTTGTTTGGTGAGGCGGACATTCTGTTTTCTGTTAGCCATGTTTGAAGTTAGTTGTTGTATTGTTGTGTCATGTTTGTGGTCGTGTTTAGGTTCTGGTATGTAGTGGCTATGGTGATGTCATCTGCGTAGGTTGTTATGATTGTGAGATCTGCTTGTGGTTGTGGGAGATCGGCCGTAAATAGGTTGAATAGTGTGGAGCATAGTATTGCGCCTTGAGGTACTCCATTGTTGGTGTTTAATGTTCTGAAATTTGTATTGTTTGTTTGTATATGTTCTATTCGTTCTGATAGGAAATTGGAAATCCATTTTTTAAGTTCCTGAGGCTATTAGATTTTGTTATTTTGTGGATCAAGTTATGTTTAGGTACGTTTTGTTGATGTCGATTGCTATGATTATTGTTTTATGAGTTGGTTTTGAGTTTAGGCCATTGATTGTGGGTTGTATAATGTTTATGAGTGCGGTTGTAGTTGAGTGATTTTGTTTGAAACCGTGTTGGAATTTGTGTTTGATGATATGTGGAGTTATTTTGTTTAGTATGTTTTTTTCTAGTAGTTTGCAAAGTGTTGATAATTGAGAGATGGGTCGATAGGAAGAAGTCATAGGAGTCTTTTCCTGATTTTAGTTTAGGTATAATGATAGCTTTTTCCAGATAGGGGTAATGAAGTTTAGGTTCATGGAGCTATTATATGTTTGCGATAATTGAGTAAAAACTGTGTTCCCTTGGTGTTTGAGGTGTTTCTTTGAGATATTTTCTGGGCCAGTTGCAGGTGAGTTTTTAAATGTCTTTGTTATGTTTTCTAGGTCAGTTGTGGTTATTTCTATTATTGGGTCGTGGTTGAGTTTTATTTTTTTGAGGGCTTTCATATTTTTTCTGTTTTGAGTGT
>JABUQX010022819.1:32500-35000 GCA_015478945.1 Trachelipus rathkii
AAAAAATCTAAAGGTTTATCATCATAATAAACAAGTACGAAGGTTACTTAACTTTTTATAAAATTCACTTCAAACGTAAACTTTTTTAATAAACAAACATAAGTTTTGCATACTTCTTTATTTCCTGAAAATGTATTAAAACATAAAACTTATCATCTTTAAGCATTTTAAAAAAATTTACTTAACATCACTAAATTAACTTCTTAGGGAATGAACGATAAAAAAAAAAAAAAACATATTTAATACACTATTCAAAGGGAAAGATGCGTATATAATGTTTCCTGATAAAGAGTATAAGAATATTTTACAGATTAAATATTGCCGTTCTTATCATTTCAACACCAATACTGTTCTTAATCTTATCAACATTTGCATTACTACCTATTATCAATACTTCAATTTATTTAAATGTTTTGATAAAGACTTAAAAAGGAAAAGCTATTTTCGGAGTTTTTAATAACTGTCATCATTACTGTTAAATATTTTCAAGTGTTTCTAAATAAAAGATTTAAAGAAGAAAAACAATTCAACCATCTATTATTTTTATCACAGACCGTCCTTATTATCATTATATTACCCTGCATAACATAATACCATTTCATCAGCTACAAATCATTTTGTATTGTTAATCTTAACAATTATCATCTTTATCATTACTATTATTGTCATAAGCATTATGAAATAATAATAACTATCATTAATATTGTTATCGTTATTAATCATCATCAATCGCTATAAAAAACATAGTAATCATTTCGTATCTTTAATATTATAATCTTATATTGCTATTGTAAGCATTATAAACTTTCCCTTTTTATAACTAAATATCATTAACATCTTTATTCTTACATCATCATGACTGTTCTTGTTAGCATTACTACTATTTTTTGCCTCGCTTGCCCTCTTTTTTTCTTACGTTTTTCCTTTTTCTCCCGTCAAAGGGTTTGTTTCATTCAGAAAAACAAAATTCTATATTTTCTATCGATATGACAATTTTTAAGCTGTCTTAATGTGCTATCAAACTAAATTGCATTTAATAGGGTTTCATTTTTGTTTAGTTTCATTAATAAGTATACCATCATTTTTGCTTTAACAGTTATTAAGACGATTTTATTATTATTATTATTAATGCTTGTTCTCTGAAAGATCGTTATTAATTTCTGATTCAGCAACATTTTATTTAAGCAAGTTTTAATGCAAATTTAACTATTGAAATTTTACTATTAACGTTACTTGTACTAATGACATTTATTATTAACTTCCCTGTGCACCTGTTTTATCAAAGCTAATACCTGTGTACTTGTCTAGGGCCGCTTATGCCCAATGTAAAAAAGACTATTGTTAACAGACAACTTCATGGGTTGACAGGATAAGAATAACTCTTTATTAACAATGATTTATTTATATATTTCTTTAACACAAATGGTAGCGTAATTATCTAAAGGCAGTACTTGAAAATCTATGGTAAGCGTACGTTGCTTGAAGTAGGCCCGTGGTAGTTTCGGGTAAGCGTGTACGGTCCTAATACACATGTTAACATCTACTGCAAGGGAATGGGTTTAGTCAGTTTGACGGTACCCCGTCCAATAAACAGAACCTAGGTCTCCACCAAAGGAACTGCCGCCGAACCAGTCTCCACCGAATCCGACTGGGGATGAGCTAAAGGCTCGGTCGACGGTACCACCGTCTTAAAAGGGGCCCACCTGCGGTCTCCACCGAACAGATGGGTTCGAACCCCGGTCTCCACCGAAAGGCTCTAGGGAAACTCGAAGTGAGTTTGGGAACGGTACCACCGTCCAATAAACAGAACCTAGGTCACCACCAAAGGAACTGCCGCCGAACCGGTCACCACCGAATCCGACTGGGGATGAGCTAAAGGCTCGGTCGACGGTACCACCGTCTTAAAAGGGGCCCACCTGCGGTCTCCACCGAACAGATGGGTTCGAACCCCGGTCTCCACCGAAAGGCTCTAGGGAAACTCGAAGTGAGTTTGGGAACGGTACCACCGTCCAATAAACAGAACCTAGGTCTCCACCAAAGGAACTGCCGCCGAACCGGTCTCCACCGAATCCGACTGGGGATGAGCTAAAGGCTCGGTCGACGGTACCACCGTCTTAAAAGGGGCCCACCTGCGGTCTCCACCGAACAGATGGGTTCGAACCCCGGTCTCCACCGAAAGGCTCTAGGGAAACTCGAAGTGAGTTTGGGAACGGTACCACCGTCCAATAAACAGAACCTAGGTCACCACCAAAGGAACTGCCGCCGAACCGGTCTCCACCGTTAACTAAAAAGTAAGTTCCGATGAGATTCATAGCTTCTCTAAAATAGGTTAAAGCTACAGTTGCCAGTGAGAAGAGCTAGAGATCCACTCCAGCTGCCTTTCTTCTCCCCGTTCTAAAATCTAGTGCCTCATTTATTCGCTGAAGAAGTTTTGAAATAATTGATTTATTATCGATAGAGAAATATTTCGTAATTATATTTATGTAAATCAAATCAAGAA
>JABUQX010022820.1:0-2500 GCA_015478945.1 Trachelipus rathkii
ACTTACAACTTTTTTCATTAAATTTTCAGTCCAAAGAACCGAGTGTCTGGGTAAAGTCCTATCAAATTAAGTAAAGGAAATCATTTGGTCCGCATAGTTACAGAGATTATGAACATTTCCCTTAGAAATATTTAATTTTTATTAAATTTGATTTTTTTTTTATTACTTTGCTTTATGTGTAAATATTCTCAAGCGGATTAGTTTTACACAGGGACTGCGGAGCGAGGTTAAATTTTCTCCTGCCCTCAAAGATCATACATTAACAAAGTTAGCAACTCAGGCTCCATCAAAGCAGGTAAATGTTTCGCAGCCTCCATCATTTTAAAATTAACGGCCCGGCTCACGTTCGACTCCATCCTCGAGTTATTGATATAATTTCATCTCCATTTACACATACTATCATTAATTTTCTTAGGTATAAAATTTTTTATGGTATAAAAAAAAAATTTGTTGTCAAGTTACACCCCTTTATTTTGACACAATTCTATCCTTTTTATTATTCCATGACAGTTTTACTTCTATACATAAAATAAAGTAAACTGAGAATTACTTCTTTCTCTCAGATGTTTCATTAATCATAATTGTCCTTTGAACTATTTTAACATGGGTAACAATTTAATTCGAAACTTTCTTAAAAACAACACTAATACAAACGAATCCTCCTTTATCGATGTCTTTAGACGATACTATTTTTTAATCCGAAAATAAGCGCTCGATTCTCACTTGAGTGGTAGGCAAAGCTGCAAATTTTTTAGGATAATAAGGGATTGCCTCAATAACTGTTAACATTGATTTCCGGTCGATTTTCGTTATTACATCTAATGCCTTATATAATTCTAATTTTGTTGTTTTTCAAAGTATTTTTGGGTAAAATGTGTCTTTTAATAGCTGATTGTCATTTTTCAATCGATTTTCTGCGTGCCCCAATTGCATGGTTCCATTGCCTATCAATATTGTCTTCTTCATCTGACAAGATAGCACAAGAAAAGAATTTCTGAAACTGATGAACTATCTGACTCGAACCCAGATTCCTGTTCGATAGTGTTATTCAATTTCAGTCCTAGTTCACAAAGAACATTCCTAACTTTAGATATCAGATCTTTCGGTTCTGAGGAAGATTCTGATTTATATATAGATCAACATAGATGATCGAAAAAATATTTAGTTTTTAGTTAACATACTTTTCTTTTTTCCATTTTTCGCGGAATTTTTGATGTCATTTGCTAAAATGTCTCCTTTATCTTATATATTAATTAGATACTTTCATTCTCTATAAAATTTTCCAGCAGTCAAGTCCTCTGCTTGAATTTTCTTTGTTGTAAGGTAAGGATACTTTAATTAATAATCTCCGAGCGTTTCAATTTGCTCTCATTGACTGTTAGGGAAAGAAACTTCAAGTGTACCTCACTTTTCCACCTTGACGCATTATAAAACTTTAATTAATTTGGGGACAATGGTACTTTTGCTATTTGTCTCGCCTTGTTTATAAGATTTGATGCAAGAGTATTGTCAACTGTGAACTCTTCACCTCATATATGCAATCAATGATAACGTTATTGGAACATAATATTCTCATACTTTTATCATGTTCGTTCTAAAAATCAACCATTATTTCTTCGTTTTGACATTCAAAAAATCGGTATCACATTGACCAGTTTCCTGTTTCTCAAGCTCTTCTTGCTCTTTGTCCTTATTTACATTTTCAATCGTACTGATCATATTTGATGAGCTATTCGTAACTATGCCAATTACTTGCCTATTATTAATTTCGAATTCTTTGAAAACTAACAAGTTGTTGGATGTTTCCACTAAAATATTGCGATTTGGTACCTCTTACTGCTAATGTTCTAGTAACATAATTTTTATCTTTGTAAACATATCTAATAGTAATGGGAAAATAATTTACTTTTGCCTTGTACATCCTTTTTCAAATACACAAAACATTTTTTTTAAATCTTACTTTGGATTATAAATATTCTTCTTCTTCTAAAACTATTTTATAAATCTTTTTCCTGTATACAGAGACTCCCAGTTTCAAAGCCATTCTCTCTAAAACAATTGATTGCCCAGAACAGTGTCTATTGAGTATTTATTATTATTGGATATATTATTATATTTATTATATTATTGGATATGTATTATCTATTGTGATGGTTGGTTATACATGGAAGTACTTTAATGAGGTTTAAAAAACATCATTAGTTAAATGTTTCCAGTGTGGTCCTGTTGTGAATTTTATTTTATGCTTTGAGAGGCTAGTGATTTTTTTATTTGCAAAGTTTTATTATTATTATTATTATTATTATATTATTATATTATATTATATTATTATTATTTTAGTTAAAAATATTACATTAAATCAATGTCATTACTGCAATAAAGCATTAACTATTTATTCTTGAATGAATTTATACCGAAACTTATTTTTCTTGGAGGAAATGCCAGTTAATAGTCATAATTTGAGGTTTAGTACTGTAAGAAACTAATTATATATATATAT
>JABUQX010022820.1:7500-27500 GCA_015478945.1 Trachelipus rathkii
AGTGAGAGCTGGTCTCAATCAAAAAAATTCACCCTAGGACTTCACAAGACCGGGACGGACCCTCACTGTGGTATCTCGTCAATGTAGAGTTTATCCCTTGGGCCAGACCCACAACCATACCTCCTCACAACACAACCCAGCCATTCACTCCTATTATCCACCTTTCTTCTCCTCTGCCAAACTTGCATTCCTTTCTTTCAGACATTCCTTTACTGACTCAATCCACTTCTTTCTCCGTTCTCTCATCCGATCAATTCCAGCACACTTACCACTATACATTCGCTTAATCAACAAACTTTTAATTATTTATCCATCCTTTCCGTATATCAAACCATCTTAATATACTTTCCTTTATTTTCTCATTTACGCCTTTTTTTCACACCACATAACTCCCTAAAAGTTTAATTCCTCATTTTATCAATTCCTTTCATACCTAACAAACCCATAAGATTGTCCATCTGAACAGATTGTACCTTAAATCTATACCTCTTATTATATATTATAGTTTCACTCTTATACATTAACACCTATAACAACAACACCCTCATGCAAAACCCCAGTGCACTCAAGACATAGTCCCTTTGTATCCACCAAGGATTTAATTGCATCAGCTACTTTCCAAACTATTCACATCTTTTCTACTACACTCTGCATCATCCTTTCCCTTTTCATCTAACATATAGCCTAAATACTTGTTCCAATTGCTCATCAACCACCATCTCACTACCATCAACTTACTCTTATCTACAGTTACTTTCAAACCCATCCTTTTACACACCCTGTCAAACCCCTCTACCAGTCCTCTTAAACTTTCATCAGATTCGCCACACAAAACCAAATCATCAGCGTTCAATAAGCAAGGCACCCTACACTCTACCATGCTCCATCATTGTAGCACCTTCTCTTACCACCCTTACCTACAATTCTTTCATAGCCCCATCCATATACAAATTAAATAACCAAGGAGACATGACATATCCCTGCCTCACTCCATTATTAATATTACATCATTCACTTTTAAATTCATTTATTCTTTCCACGCTTCACTATCGTCATAAATACTTTTGATTCCATTCAGAATCCTATCACCAACACCTGCCACAGAGCTTCCCTATTAATAAAATCTAAATACAATTTGTTATTCTTCTCCCATTTTCTCAATTATTTGTTTCAATGTGAAAATTTGATCTACACATCCTCTACCACTTCTAAATGCACCTTAGTTCTTCGCCAATCAGTCCCTCAGTCACTCGACTCTTTCAACCAAAATACCATCATATATATTCCCTATAATACTCGATAGACTAATTCCCCTGTAGTTCCCCTTATCTTCTTTACCTTTATATAAGGGTACTATTACGGCTCTACTTCAATCCTTCTGAACTATACCCTCCATAAACGCTTTGTTACACACTTCCATATTCAGTCAATCACAATCTCTCCTCCATTCTTGATCATTTCACCAGTTATTCCATCTTTACCTGCAGGTTTACCATTCTTCAACTTTCTTACTCTACCTATTACCTTATTCACAAATTACCTATTTTTTTTACACCATCAAATGCTCATACATTCACTATCTTTTCATTACTGTAAATGTTATTTAGGTTTTCGAAAGGTTTCCTCCGCACTTTCCTCAGATCCATTTCGTTAGTCACGAAAGTACCATCCCTATTCATTATTCTTTGAATATTTCCCTTACTCTCTTTCTTAACCTTTCGCACTTCTTTTCAGAACACAGAAGAGCTTCCTATTCCTTTGTAAGCCCCCATTCATCCTCCTTCCAAATTGTTCCTTTCCTTTTTTTTCCAACTACGTAGGCAACTTTTAGTTTTCCTTTTTTCCTCCTTATATATATCTCCATACATCGTTCTTTGAGACCTCATCATTGGCGTTTAGCACATTCAACCACGTTTTTTTTAGCACACAAAATCAATCATACTTTTCACTTTGACACCTTCCCTATCTACCCCAACTCTTTCTTATACTTATGCTCTTAGAATGTATTACTTACACACATATACCTTTCTCCTCACAGAAAATCAATCGCCTTCCTACCATTCTCATTTTCTCCTACAACCCTAAAGGCACCTGTTATACCGTCCCTTTTTCGGTAACCTATACAAGCATTTAAGTCGCCCAACAATTAATCCGAAGCTTCTACTCACCCAGTTCAAAACATCATTCAGATTATTTCAGAAAGTCCCACTCTCTTCAACATCACCCTCAGATCGGCCATACATACCTTGACCTTTTCAAACTTAAATTTAACCATTAAAATTCTAATACTCTCACAAACAAAATCCACCATAGCTCTGTGCCACAGGTTACTAATCAGAATCGCAACTCCTTCTCTCCCCCACCCCTCTCCGCTCTAGCACACACATATTTCACCCCACACCACTCGTCGTCACCTCTTCCTTTCATATTTGTTTTAGTCACAGCAAGCAAATCAAATTTACCATTTCTAAATACAACCATCAGCGCTCTCCTCTTCTCCTCACTATTTATTCCTCTGACATACCCACGTACCCAGACGATTCATACGATTTCGTCGAAAGATACAAGGTCGCTTATATATATATATATTATAATATATATTATTTATATTTAATTGTTTTATCTATATATATATAATATATATTATATATATATTATATATTTATATATTATATATATAATATATATAAATATATACTATATAATAAATTATATATATATATAATATATAGTATATATATATATTATATAATAATAAGTATATTACTATATATCTATATAATATATATTAATTAATATATATATATATATATATATATATATATATATATATATATATATATATATATATATATATATATTATTGTGTAATTTTATTGGTAATGTTTTATTATATTTGACGGGAACCTTTCGACAAAATGTATTGTCATATTTAACCAAGTTTAGCTTCTTATTCCAATCTGGTGTTGTCGAGTTTGTTTCGAAGAAACGTTTAACACCTTATCAGTGTTTCAAATAAAAAGGTAACGAGAATACAACTATTAACGGAAGAAAGTTTTCTGCCTCCGCTTTTGTTTCGTTTTTGGAACAATTAGACTCCTATTAATACCGTTTTGAAATCGAATTTTTAACTTTTCGCCAACTTAAATTATTTTTATTATTATTATTATTATTATTATTATTATTATTATTATTATTATTATTATTATTATTATTATTATTATTATTATTATTATTATTATTATTATTATTAGACATCAGTGGCAAAGTGAAGAGGATGAAAACCTCCCACCTTGCCCTTATTTATTAATGACTAAGAAATAGGAATGACAAGCGTTACGAGAGGATAGAAACGTGAGAAGGGCCTTACTTATTTCCTATGTGAACTTTCATTTTTTTACCACTTCGGAAGTACTCACATTATTACTATTATTATTTATTATTATTATTATTATAAAAACTAAGCACATATATATATATATATATATATAATATATGATATAATATATATATATATATATAATTATATATATATATATAATAAATATATATATATATATTATATATATTTATATAATATTTATATATATATATTATAATATATATTATATATATTATTATATATTATATATATTATATATATGATATGATGATAAAGGACCCGTGGCGCGGAGGTGAGTCGCCGCCTCTCATCTACGAAGAGACGCTGGTTCCAAAATCCTCCGCGTTAGCAGTTGGTAAAGTTTTTATCTACCTTGGGCGTGCAAGAATTAAAACTCGACTTCGAAAACACGTAGGTGGCGCTGGTTTGGGTATAGCCGGCCCTTAAATTATTATTACTACCCGTGGTCCCCCGTGTTACCCCCTGCATAGGGGAGAAAGCACGTTTAAAAGGATAGTATTCTATATTATATATATTATTATAATATATATATTAATATATATAATATATAATATATATATATATATAATATTATATATATATATAGACTATAATATAATATATATATATATATATTAATATATCTATATATATATATTACGCAAGTTCATATATCGTGATAAAGACTATTACAAGGAAGTTATCATTATTATTAATTTATTTTTGTTATTAGTACTACTTGGACTCATATTTTTGAGATCCTACTTAAACATGAAAGAAGACAAACTTTTGTTAGTTATCTTTGCCTATTATTATTATTATTATTATTATATATTATTATTATTATTATTTAATTTATTATTATTTTTAATTATTATTATTATTATTATGATTATTATTTTATTATTATTAATTATTATTATTATTATTATTATTATTATTATTATTTATAAAAATCGCAAAGTTCACCTAGTCAATTTCACTTCTTATATAATGGCACAAATATAAAAATATTCGCTTATATTCTATATATTAAAGTTCTTTAGATCGTTTTTTATGTAAATACTTTCAAAAATTCAATTATACCTCGTACACAGGGATTATATTATTATTATTATTATTAATTATTATTATTATTATTATTTATTTGTAGTAGATTAATAATGATAATATTATCAGTAGTTGTAGTTTTAGTATTTTGTTTAATTTTACTCATTTGTACCAAAGAAATATCTGAGCATTCCAATTTTTTTTTTATAGATATTTTATTAGCGAATAAATTTGGAAAATAATCTATAACTTTTAATAAAACTTTTTAATAATGTGATGTCTGTCACAAATAAATTTTCTTTTATAATGTTCTTTTTCTTACCCTTTTTTGAATTTTTTTCTTTTCAGCTATTAATTTTTTTTTTTTTTAATTTAATTTTGACCTTAATGTTTACTTTAACATCTGGAATTGACGAATTACAGTTGCCTATAGTTTCACCTCCAAAAGCTTGACCATGAGCATCATAACCAGAAAAGAAATATCAAAGTTTCTACCAAAAAGGACTAGAACATACATAGCACTCGCCTATGAAGCCACAGACTCTTAAATACCCTTTATATTAAGAGCTAACATTACCTGATACACGTTTGAAAATTTGTCAAATTGTCAAGAAAACAATCATGTGCGTTTTGACCACATTGATAGAGCACATGAAAATAAATCACAGATCAGCTCGAGTCGGAATTGAACAGAAATTGGATAAAAAGATGTTTTACAAACTCTCCTCGGGTTATGCATGCAATTAATGAGTTCAGAAGAACAGTTCCTGATTATGATATCTAAATAAGAAAAAAGAACTGATCAGAGGTTGGCAATACTACTTTTAAAATATAGTGACCCTAATAAATAAAATTATATTACTTTTCGTTAACTATTTTGTAGAATAATAGGTATTTCATATTTGACTGCTAAAACGAATCGGACATTATTATCCAACTTCTTTCCCCAAGACGGGGTAGGGTGCGTGCCATGCACCGGAAACAGAAAAGTAGAACAACAACATGACACAAGTCGAAAAGAAAGCTCATCCTTACCGCCCCCTTTATACCTATTAGTGAGAACTCGTCGCAGTCAGAAAATCCTCTCCTAGAGCTTCACGGGACCGCGACGGACCCTCACTATGGCATTTCGTCAGTGTGGGGTTAATCCCTTGGCCCAGGTGGGCCACACCATACCCCTCTCAAAACTCCGCCATTCATTTCTATTATGCACCTTTCTTCTCGCCTCCAGGCATTCCTTCACTGACTCAATCCGCTTTTTATTCGGTCTCCCAGCCGGTCGATTCCCAACACACACACCACTATACATCCGCTTAACCAACTGGTTACTATCATCACAATCTTTTTCCTACGTGAATGACCAAACCATCTTCAACGTTTAAGTTTCATATTATTCTCTCATTTACCCCTTTTACTTGCACACCAACACAAAACTCCATAATACGTTCGTTCCTCATTTTAGCCATTCTCTCACCTAACACGCCCTTAAGATTGTCCATCTGAACACATTGTGCTTTAGATCCATACCTCTTTCCAGACCATGGTCTCACTACTAGACATTAACACAGGTTAACTACATGACCCTTCATGTAAAGACCCTTGCGCACTCGAGACTTAGTCCTTCTATTACATCCACCAACGATTTTAATTGCACCAGCCACCTTCCTGCCATTCTACAACTTTCCTACGTATACTCGCTCATCCAAAACATATATCACTAAAATATTTAAACTCAACACTTTTTCCAGCTGCTCCTCACCATCTAACATACCTTTACACCGAGGAACTGTGCCTCACTCGGCCAACTATAACCTTAACTCAACTACGTTTTACTTTCATACCCCTCCTTTTACACACTTCACTACCAAATCTCTCTACCAATCCTCTCAAATTTAAGATTCGTCACACAAAACCAAGTCATCCGCATATAATAGGTAGGGCACCCTCCACTTTCTTCATTATTTTTATCACCATCCCCTGTGCACACCCCCACCTTTCTTAATATCTTTCATAAACCCCATCCATGTATTACAAATTGAATAACCAAGGGAGACCAACAACATCCCCTTGACCTCACTCTTGGCTATTAATATTGAAATTTCAATTCACTTTCGACTCCATTATTCTTACCCATCGCTTTCACTACAGTCTGTAAACATACATTACTTTTGATTCCATTCAGAAGCTTTTACCATTAACACCATATATATCATTAACACCTGCCATGAGCTTCCCTATTAATCCTATCATAACGCCTGTTTGCAAATCCCCATAAAAACTTTAAATTACAATTTATTTTCTCCCACTTTACTCAGTTATTGTTTGTTTTTAATGTTAAAAGATTTTGATCCACACCTATACGGCAACCACTATTCAACGCCAGCCTAGTATTCACCAATCAGTTCCTTCCAGTCACTTTCGAGCATCTCTTTCGAACCAAAATACCAGCAATTATATCTTCCTACAATCACGTACGTTATAAAATCTAATTCTCAAATTAATTCCTGGCAGCTTACCCTATCCGCCTTACACCTATATAAGGGGGTACTATTACTGCTCTCCTCAATCCCTCGGTAACCTATTACCCTGCCATAAAAGCGCTTAGTGTTACATAGACTTTCCAAATACCAATTCAAATTATCCATTCGCCTTCCGTTGCTTGCGTCATTTTCACCTAAGTAATTTCATCTGTATTACCTCCAGATTTAACCATTTCTTTTCAACTTTCTCAACTTTACCCATTACCCCCTCCTCCTTACTTAATGACCTCACCCCCAAAATACCTATTTTCTTTTTTTGCGACATCAAACCCACACACATTCACCAGCACCTCTTCATTACTCCAATTGATTATGCAGATTTTCGGAAGTGTTCCCTTCACCACACTCCCCTTCACATCCATTTCATCAATTACGGTCAGCACGATCAATAATTATTATTCTTAGCAGATTACTGTTATTCTCATTCTTATACTTTTCGCTATTCCTTCCAGAAGAGCTTCCGATTCCCTTGTGAGTCCCCATTCATCCTCCTTCCAAACTTAATTTAATTTATATTTCTTTTCATTTACGTATCATTAACTTGTTTTAGTATTTACAATAATATAATTTCGCTTTCTATTTATATATATTATCCAAACATCTTCTTTTGAAATGAACCTCGATTCAATTTGTTAGCTTATTTAATTAGATTCAATAATCACATACGGGCATCTTTTTTTTTTTTTTTTTTAGATTATTTTAATCTTTTATAACCGCTTTGTTAAGCATCTCTCTATCAATTTCCTACCTCTAAACAGTTAACTACTTATCTTACTTAAGCCTAAATTTTGGCTAAGTATTAGAACTCACCAATACTTCATCATTTTCAGCATCATAGACAATTGGTTAGAAGTTTCAACTTGTATCAATTCAGTAAATCATGAAAGTACTTGCAGCACTTCCTTAAAAAATGAAAATATCATTTAGTTACCTTATTGTTCACTTAAATAGGTCACTTCTGTACAATTTAGTTTCACTTCCTTCATTCTCTATTTTGTACCTGCATCGCCATTATGCAAGCCAGATCACCTGTATACATAAACTTAATTTTGCATAAATAACAAATATCATATAATGATTACAGATTAAATCTCATAATCCTAACCCCCTACCTGTTACATGATTAACATTAAAACACATTACTTACAAACATTTTCCTTCATATTACACAACTTACAAAGTCAAGTTCATGACTATTTTACTTCGACACGCATCTCTACCTACAACCAACTCTAGTATACTTATAATGAATACTCCTGTGATTTTTAAAGAAATCTATTACTTTACAACACAACACCTCTCTCCTATTATACAGAAAAATCGATCACCTACCCTTAACCAGTTTTCATTTCTCGCCAGGCACCCCAAGTACTACCTGTTTATAACATCCCATTCGACCAAAAGTCGTTATCCTACCCATCAACTAGAAATTATTTATTTACCCTGCATCCACAAGGAGCTTTCACGGTTACTTATTGGCATGAGTAGCTGATAAACCGTAATGATGTGATCGGGCGGGGAGCGAACTAGAAAAGTTATAATGAAGACCGAACATTGGTGAGTGATGTCTTCCTTCTCACGAGGAAAGTGCTTCACGATGGTTGATACTTGCACGCGCCCCGTTTGGCTAAACAAATATCACTCACAAGCCAACGTACCTGTCAATGGACCTTCATCTGGGCAAATTTGCCGTCGCCATACCTCTGGCAATCTAGTTCACCATTTATTATTCATGATTGTCCCCATTAACTGGAACCCATTCGCCGTCGTTCAATTTTTTACGTATACTTTATGGTGTACCATAACACCAGCGTACGTTGTGGATGTCTAGGTTCAAGTAATATTTCCGACTCCGTTAACTCACACCTCTTCCAATAATTACATGGACTGTTCACGACCCGACTCTTCATAAAAATTAACCGATTCCCGACTCCCGACTTCCACACTTTTGAAAATTACGACTCCGACTCCGACTCCGGACTTCCGGACTTCCACCCTCTTCAAAATTAATATGACCGGACTCCGACTCCATACCTACTTTTTTCCAAAATTTCCGAACTCCACTGTCTCATTTCAAATAACTACCGATCTTCCCGACTCCGAGACTCCGACTCCACATTACCCTGCATAACACCCTCTAACAGAAAGGTACTATTCTCCACATGTTAATCTGGAAAGTCTTTCCACACTTTAGCGAGTATTATATCTGTTTTTCTCGTATCTTCAAGAATTGAATATTCTTTAGTATATATGATTTTGTTATTGTTAATATTAGGGACTATTCTATAATGTAAAGTACACATCGTTATTTATATTTTTTATTACGTTGGACTATTTTATTTCACCATTCCAAATTTAATGACATTTAAAATTATTATGTATAAGCCGAGGAACTCTACCCATTGAATTTGAATTATTTCAAGCCAGTTGTGGCCGCTTCTTTTGTGGACACGTGGTGGGTCCTGATACATTAACTCAAATATTATACATATATATATAATTAATTATATATATATATATAATATATATATATATATATATTATATATAATATATATATATGTATAATATATATATATATATGTGTGATGTGTGTGTGTAGAAGAGAGAGAGAGAGTAAATTTGGATAGTTTAGTTATATGGAAAGGATGTATGATAGTCGGTTGGTTAAGCGGATACACAAAGGTGTGTGTGTGTGTGTTAGGAATCGACCGAATTGTAGACCAAAGAAAAAGTGGATTGAGTCGGTAAAGGAAGGTCTGAAGGAAAGGAATGTGAGATTTGGTTCAGGCCGAAGAAAAATGGTTGCATAATAGAAGTGAAATGGCCGGGTATAGGTTTGGTGATAGGGGGCCATGTTGTGTTCCTGACCAAGGAAACCAACCCTAACAATGATGAGATACCACAGTGGGAGTATGTCGCTGTGTTGTTGTGAAGCCTTAGGATAGATATTTTAACTGTGGCGGGCTCGCGCTCGATTGTATGGCGGCTTTCATTTCGACTTACGTCATGTTCTTATATTTAACTATTCTGTTTCTGGCGTATGTTGCTCACCCCATCCTCAAATATGTGGTACAGGGGAAGAGGTATATATTTATAGATATATATATATATAATATATATGATATATAATATATATATATATATAATATAGATTATTAATAATATTAATATATAATATATAATATATAATATTATATATATATATATATATATTATAAGTATATATAATATAGATAATTATATATATATAATTCGAAGGTGGCATTAATGCGTTAATCCGTTATTTAACTCGTTAATTTTTTTGTAACTTTTAACGTTTCTCGTTAATTTTCGAAAAGAAGTAACGAACTATTAACGAGTTACATTTTGTGAAATTAACGTTAACGAGTTAAAATTTTTTCCCCTACATCCGTTAACCGTTACCTTAAATTTACGAGTTATATTAAAATATTTTCTTATCAGATTTTAAATTGTATTTAGATTCTATATTTCAGATAACAAACTTCTTTTTTCCCCAAAAATTTCCTAAAGTAACGCTTCCTCTGTCAAAGATGTGCTCAAAATGTTTATATTCTTACACGGTTATATATCCCGTTTAGTAATGTTTAAACATGTTTTTCTTATGCGTGTATTTTCATTTTTCTTAATGGTTCAGCTATATGAAGAAATAAAAAGATAGTGACTGTTGCCCGTCAATGAGTCATTAACTTCTGTTCGTTACTTGAACTTGCTTTCTTTTATGACTAGTAAAAAATATAAGAAGCAGGCCTAATAAGCGTTTTGTAATTTATTTAAAAAAATAAATATTAACATATTTTGTATTAAAACTGTAATAGTTGGTATATATATATATATGTTAATATATATATATATATTATATTATATATATATTATAGTAAATATATATATATATATATTTAATATAATATATATATAAATATATACTATATTATAGGTATATATATAGTAATTTTTTCATTAAATATTATATAGTATATAATATATAATAATATATATATAATATATAATATAATATATATAATAATATATATATGTATAATATATATAATTAATAATAATATAATAAAATATTATATAATAGTAATATTATAATAATATATATTATATTAATATATATAATATATATATGTAATATATATATATTTTTCAATTAATAATGAAATAATTTGAAAATATTTTATTAATAATAATAAAGAAAATTATTATTATTAAAATTTAATTTAACTTTCGTTACATTCTGTTTATATACCGATCCAAAAAACGCTTTTAATGATTAAACTAGTCCGTTATAATTTTTTATTATTTAATATCGATTAAAGGGAATTAAACGGGCGTTAATACTGCTACTATAATTTAACGTGTACCCACTCATTGTATGTAATAATTGATAATATATATATATACATAAACAAATAAATAATAAAAAGTAAATACTAAATTTACCGTAAAACCCGCCGTATACATAAGGTTTCATAAAAAAACTCAAAAACTAAAGTTTAGATAACTATTATTCCATAGGTTCAAAAACTTGTCTGATCGCACCGTAAACAATTTCAGTGAACAATTGATGTTATATTGTTTAAATGTTAGTTAAAAAAGGCCCCCTCTTTTTTTTTTTTTTTTTTTATTTTTTTGTAGAGAAATCGGCTTTTAGAATGACTAGGTGATAAGTCTACATGTGTTAATACAGGGAAAAATGAAAGATTTATATGAAATAGTTTATTAGAAAGAAAGAAGAAATATGTTTTATATTATCCTAATGAAGTAAGATTTAAAAAAAAATATGATTTTGTGTAATTTGAAAAAAGGAATTACTGCTACAAGGATAAGTAAAATAAGATTATTTCCCATATATACAGATGATATACTTATCTTTATAGATATGTTTACAAAGTATAAAAATTATGTTTACTAGAACATTAGCGGCAGTTATAAGATATAGGTACAAATTTGCAGCAATTAATTTTAGTGGGAAACATCCAACAAACTTTGTTTAGATTTCAAAGAATTCGAAAATTAATATAAGGCAAGGTAATTTGCAATAAAGTTACGAATAGTCATCACAAAATAATGATACAGTTACGATTTGAAAATGTATAAATTAAGAGACAAAGAAGCAAGTAAGAGGCGATTGAGAAACAGGGAATAACTGATTGGAATCAGTCAACTGTAATATAAAGTAGATACCCTATTATTTTGAATGTCAAAACGCAAGAAGAAATAATGAGTTGGATTTTTTTAGATGAACGAAACTGAATTTGATTAAAAAGTATGAGAATATTAGTGTTCCAATATTACAGTTATCAATTGATTGCATATATGAGAGTGAAGAATTTTCACAGTTGACAATACTCTTGCATCAAATCTTATAAACAAGGCGAGATAGCAAATAGCAAGTAAGTACCATTTGTCCCCAAATTAATTTAATAGTTTTATAATGCCTTCAATTTTATTTCTTATTGTATGTAAGGCATAAAATATATGCCTATAAATGTGTCGATATATATAGTCTAACAATAATATTAAATGTATTACAAAATATTGGCACATACAATAATATTTAAAATCTGAATTTGGGGGGAGGGGGGGGATATTGCTTTTGAGAGTAAAATTAAAGTCAGTAATTCTCTATTCATAAAGCCAAGATTTCAGTACACGCTTGAAATCATTGAAGTCGCATTGCAATTTCCACACACAAACATATCGTAAATTTTGATTAGAAACTTGCGAAATATTTTTTCGATCATCTATGTTGATCTATATATAAATCAGAATCTTCCTCAGAACCGAAAGATCTGATATCTAAAGTTAGGAATGTTCTTTGTGAACTAGGACTGAAATTGAATAACACTATCGAACAGGAATCTGGGTTCGAGTCAGATAGTTCATCAGTTTCAGAAATTCTTTTCTTGTGCTATCTTGTCAGATGAAGAAGACAATATTGATAGGCAATGGAACCATGCAATTGGGGCACGCAGAAAATCGATTGAAAAATGACAATCAGCTATTAAAAGACACATTTTACCCAAAAATACTTTGAAAAACAACAAAATTAGAATTATATAAGGCATTAGATGTAATAACGAAAATCGACCGGAAATCAATGTTAACAGTTATTGAGGCAATCCCTTATTATCCTAAAAAATTTGCAGCTTTGCCTACCACTCAAGTGAGAATCGAGCGCTTATTTTCGGATTAAAAAATAGTATCGTCTAAAGACATCGATAAAGGAGGATTCGTTTGTATTAGTGTTGTTTTTAAGAAAGTTTCGAATTAAATTGTTACCCATGTTAAAATAGTTCAAAGGGAAATTATTTTAAAATTTAAGAAGAAAGTAAATTATAATTTATTTTATTTTTATAAAAAAAATTTATAAAATATTTTATAAATTTTGAATTGTGTCAAAATAAAGGTGTAACTAGCAACAAATTTTTTTTATACCATAAAAATTTTATACCTAAGAAAATTAATGATAGTATGTGTAAATGGAGATGAAATTATAACCAAGAGATGGAGTCGGAACCGGAGCCGGTGCCGAACAATTTTAAAATGATGGAGTCGAAACCGGTTTATATTAATATGATGGAGCCGGAGTCGACAAATTTTATAATGATGGAGTCGGAGGCGGCAGAAAATTTACCTGCCCCGCAGTCCTGTGTAAATATAATCTTGAGGATAATTACATAAGCAAAGTAATAAAAAAAAAATCAAATTTAATAAAATTAATATTTCTAAGAGAAATAATTATATTTCCTCTAATTATACTCCGCAAATTGATTTCTTTACTTAATTTGAAGGACTTTACCCAGAATGGTTCTTTGGCTGAAATTTAACTGAAAAAAGTTGTAAGTAGTTTTTTTTTTTTTTTTTTTTCTCAGCCAATGATGATAACTCGCTCAAAATGTTCTTTATGAAGACAAGCTCTCGAATCCAACTCGACTTCCGAAAAAAAATGATTTTTTTTGTTTTGTTTTTGTTTTAAAGAAAAATTAAGTTTTCAAAAACTCAAAAACCAATTTTCGTAAGTGTTACCACTATTAAACTATTGTTTTGTTTGTATCTAAACTAAAGTAGTTGGGGTGGATTAGAGACTCACCTCTGGTAATCTTTTACTCAGTTCATATTTAAATCTTCACAAATGCACGTAATCAAATAAAACAAAAAAAAAAGGTCTTTCATAAAATCATATTGTTTGTTGGCAGAATGTTTATTATTACAAAGAGGACCTTGTCTGTTGTGCGAGTATTATAGCTCTTGAGAGAAAATGGAAGTTTGCCTTTCAGAAGTATTAGATAAATATGTTTGGTAGTACAGTGGTTTTATCTTAAAATTTAATATCTGAAGTTCGCCGGTATCGTCAGTAAAAATATATAATTATAATATTATAATAGTTTATTGTCTTCTACTAAAGCCTTCTATATTTTGCTTCATTTTTTTGAGATTTCACAAAGTTGTAACCATTTTTAGCTTTCGTTACTTTTTAGATAGGATCATGGGCGCAGGCAGGATGAAATCTAGGGGGGGCCAGTTTTTTTTATTTTTCATTAAGTGAATTAATTTCTACAAAGAAGCATAATAATAGTATTATATATATAATATAATATGTATTATATTTTAAACTATATTATATATAATTTATATTGGGGTTTGTAATATATAATACTTTGTAATGAAATTTAAGTGATATTTTTATAATTATTTGTATTAGTATTAATACTGCATATATTTAAATCATAGAAGTGGCGGGCTTTTGTTTTTTAGGGGTGAAGCGCCAGAGGTATGCGGATCAGACAACGCCTAGCTTGCCTTATAGAAGTTGAGGTTTTTTTTCGCGGCCCTGCTGATCCTCTCCTTCGGAACGGTCACAATAATTTAAAAAGTCTAAATATATATATATATATATATATATATATATATATATATATATATATATATTAATATATATTATATAATATTATTATATTATATATATATATATATATATATATTATATATATATTATATATATATATAGTAGAATTTTATGCTGTGCACTGGAGCACATAATGCATTTTAATCGATATCTTCAGAAATGGTTTTGACCTTAGGGCAAGTTTTAAACTCTTTTAAAAGTGCTGAATGTCTTCCAATTGTGAAAGTGTTGGTGGAAGCGTTAGTTGAAAATTTTAGATTCTTGTGTAAAACAACAGGCGAAAAAGCGCAATGTTTTATGATCAGTTCACTATAGCACACATTTTCGTCTATATATCTAGACCTTGGTCACCATCTGATTTTTTCTATATTACGGGAGTTGAACCATGATCTGTCTGTTCACTTGTGCATAAGGAGTTTCAACTATTGTATATAGTTTGAGCAAAGTGATTTCAATTTTTTCTGTTTTATTCAGATTTTAGGGTTAAATTTTTAATTCTAGAAAGGTGTAAAATACAATATAATGTTTGGTATTAACTGTTGTGTCGTCCGAAAACTCTGATATGCAGAGGGACTGCAAATAAGTGATTATAGGTATGGTATAAAAGAAGGAAACTTGAAATATCCTCCAAGAACTAAAATAGTTATTTTTCGTGCAATTTCAAATTTTGTTTGTATTTTTGTAGGAAATTAGTCTAATAATAATATTCCGATGTGAGTAATTATGTAAGGTCTTTCCCTTTATACCTTCCCACTGATATTTTTCTTAAAAATGAGTTTAATTAAAATTTTTTAGTTTTTTAATTGAATTAAATATTAATTTTTAATATTAAATAATTTCAAAAAAAATGTAAACAATTAAGTTCTTTTCAAAAAAAAAAAAAAGGCTAAATCTAGCAGTAAAAGAGCCAAAAATATACTGAATTTAGAGTCTTTCTTTTTGTGTATTTAACTTTTTCCTGCCGTATTTATAAACGTTTCATTTAGCACTTTTGTTTGCACTATGCAGTTATTTTTGGTTTTTATAAAGCCGAATAATTGTCGAGGGATCCCTTTCTTCTCATTTTTTCTAACTTATTTTCGTACCCATATAGACATACCCATTTTAAAACTTGGCATGATTTATCATTCTTTCTTCTTCTTTCTTCGTGCCACAATGGGTCATTTAAAAGTGGACCTGTTAAAGTCCACGAGGTCACGAGTTGGTCATAAATATATAATTTAAGGAAACCAGTTGTAGGGACCTTTTGGGATGAGGTCATTTTTTTTTTGTTTTCTGTATTTTCTCTTAGTTGGCCCAAAAGACTTTATTTTTCCTTCCTTAGTTTTTCGACTGAGGAAACAGAAGTCCAACGACTTTATTGATATTTAATTATGTAAGCTTTCTCTGGATATGTACAATAAATGACTATTCATGCTATATCTTAGTTTTGAATTGTTTTCAATCGGAATAACTAAAAATTTTTCTCTAACTTTCCAACTTCCTTAATGCAAAACGAGAAAGTGACGGAGACGAAGCCAATTTAGACTGCCTAATGGTCTGTACCAACACAGAAATGTTCTGCTGTTTCATCCTTAAAAGGGATTAAGCTATTCACTATCTCGATTCACTTCCTCACAAATGTTTTTACAAATTAGAGTCCCCAGTATAATGGATATTGAGCTCCTTCTGGCCATCAATCGTGGATGTGTAATTTGTTGATTACCTCCACTTAGAATTGTAAATGCTGCAGTAGCAGCAGCATACATCTTCAACTCTGGAATTTTTAAGAATCCGAAATTCCCGTTTATCTGCGTACTGCTCGAACAGCTAGATTATGGGTTCCACAGAAGATCAAAGTTGAAATTATTGGCAAAAACTATTTTTTCGATAATTTAAATGTTCAGCATTATTTATTTAATTGTTTCAAAAACTACTATCGACGTTTTTTAAAATTAATATTGTTCAAAAATTTCTCCTGCTAGAATAGAGCAATCTATGCCACTTGAGATTAACATGGTTTTCCCTTGCAAAAATATTTCCCGTGTGAGTGAAGTCTTTAATTTTAAGATTGGTGATCATAGACAATGAAGATGAACTAAAACCCTCTTTTTGGAAAAGGCCTATAACACAGCAATTAATTTACAGAAAGGTCCTTTTAATTTTTTTTGATATAAATATACTACTTGCCTAATAGTGCCTTGTGCTGCACCCTTAAAGGTAATTCCCACCTTCCTTGTTAGTCTTCTTCGGCTTAAAGTTGTAAGTGCTATAGTGGTTTTCCGTGTATTTGATATATAAACTATTTTCTTATTTTTAGATTTGAAATCATTAATCGACATTTGGGACAGGCTGTATTAAAAATTTTAACACGATTTTTTCAACAGTTTGGTTTCGTACCGGCAGATGCGGAGCTTCATTCATGTGATTAATAAGGTGCAGACATACTCGGAGAGGCATCTATTGTTATAATAGTGCAATAAGACTAAAATATGAACCATACCTATCATTCAATGTGTCGTGGTTTGTTTCAGTTTAAAGAGTAATTTAATTATCATAAGGCGAGGCTCTTAATTACAAAATATTATCCATTGTGATAATTTAAAATATTATTTTTCTTTTTAAATTTGCTAGCAATCTTATATATATTATATATATACTTATTTATATATATACTTATTATATATATATATATAGTATTAATATATACTATGTAATATATTATATATATATATATATACTTATATATATTATATACATATAATATAATATAATATATATATATATATTATATATTAGTATATATATATATTATATATATATTCTACTACCTTATATATATATATATATATATATTATTATATTATAACGTATATTATATATTATATATATATTATTATTATATATATAATATATATATTATATATATATATATATTATATATATATAAAGGCGATGGAACTTAATTTTCAGACAATTTTGATGGGGGTTAAAGCAAACTGCAGGTTTTTTTTTACCTCTAGAACGTCATTTTCAGGTGTTTTTTTTCTGTCTGAAGTCATTGTTTCAAGCGTTTTCATTTTTTTCAGAACCTAATTTTTTTTGATATTTTTCGTTTCAACTTCTACAATTTTTTTTCGAAATGACTTCAAACTTGAAATATACACAAATGCACATATTAGTTTTTTGATTTTTGAAATTGTGCTCAGCAATGTCGATTTCAAAACCTACTTTTTTTTATTTTATTTGCTGTCACATTTTCAAAATCAAAAAAATAAACATTTTTGGCATTTTGTGCGTAATAGACCCATCTATGTTATTTCAAGTTTGAAATTCTTTTCAAGAATAATTGGAGTTTCGGAAAAAATTAAAACGTCAAAACAATGATACAGGGCAAGAAAAAACCTGAAAAATGACGTTCTAGAGCAAGCGGTTCTCTCAAATTTTTTGGATGGTAACCTAGAGAAAATAATTCTCAGTTGTACGCCTATAGAAGGCCTGTATAATATATATATGATATATATAATATATAAGTATAATATTATATGTATATATATATATAGTATGTTCTTATATATTATATATATATATCTAATATATAATATATATATATATTAATATATTGATATAGAATATGTTAGGTTTCTTAGTATTTTATAATTAATTTACATATATATATATATTTATAGTATATGTTAGAACTCGCGGGAAAAAATTAATGCATCACCCGTAAATATAATTTTAACTCTTTCATTTTGGAAATGTAGAGCTAAGGTTTGGTTTTATTTGGTCATACCTAACTTCGGAGTGTGTATACCGTATGTAACTACAACGTGTATGGAACTAAATGCATAATAAAGACAAGTCAGACGCAGACCAACCAATTACGAAATTCCGCGAAAGTACGTTTCAATAGGAGGAACAAGAAAGTCAGACACCAAACCAACTAACGAACAACCCTATGTTGTAAGTCGTAGCTTTACAAAGACTGTCAGAATGGAAGCCATCGTTAAGCAGAGGAATTGCCAGTAGGAGTTATCATACTTGTCGGAAGCAGGCCATTCAGAGACAAGTGGCTCAGCAACTCGGGGGTAAACCAATCAACGTCAGTCGAATCCTTCGTCGTTCAGGGAGACTGGCTGCAACCGTAGACGACATGGTCAGGGTCGTCGAGGCACGTCGATGAGAGATGACAGATTCCTCCGTCTGTCGGTGACTCGTGATCGTTTCCAAACATAGCTACAGGTAAAACACAGGCTGAACCTTGTGAGGTTAGTTGTAGAGCTCAACTTCTGGAAAAGGCAAGCGACGGAATGACGTGGATACTGAGGTAGTCGGTCTGCATCGGCCTCTCTGATCAGGGAGCATCGGGTTGGCATTTTTCATTTTTTCACAAGCGTATGGATCGACTCTGAAAGCGCTCACAGTGATGAGTCGAGATTCGACGCTACAATAGGATATACAGATGGGAACGTCGGCGAATTTGGAGCGTGCTGTGTGAGCACTTTTCTTGCTTTCAATATCTTCCCCAGATCCTGGTTTTGGAGGTGGATTGCATGGTGTGGTAGGTATGTTGTTTGGGTGTGCTCGCGAGGCATTGGCTATCGTGAGGAAGTGGAAGCTACGGCTGAAAGTTGCGGAAGACATCTTCAAGGGTATATAGTGTTTTTCGCGTCCTTCATTGACGTTCATTTTTTGTTACTCCATAACGCCACACAGCACACTGCACAGTTCGTCCAACGGTATCTACACAGGTAGGATCAGACCTCCTGGTCATTCCTGCGAAGAGCCCGGGCATAAATCCAATTGAATATGTTTGGGGATTTGTTTGTGTAGGCGTGTCGGCCCGTGAAGTGTTTCGTCCACACTAGGGAGGTTGCAACCTTTGAGACAACTATCCGCAGTAGACTATCTCCAAGATCATTTCATCAATGTGAATCGCTTGGATGTTGGAAGGGCCAGAGGGTGGTACAACTCTTTATTAGACACCTTTATGCTGCAATTTCACATTGTAAATTTTGTAGAATATGTTTGTTTGATTAATTAAATCATCATATCCATATTTTTTTTTTTGTTTTCTGATTATGCCTTTAATTTCCTATACACACTGTCGT
>JABUQX010022820.1:32500-38167 GCA_015478945.1 Trachelipus rathkii
TAAAAAAAAAACGCATTTTTTGTTTCCTTTTCTAAAGAAGCCATTAAAAAGTAAGATGGTGATATGAATTGAAGTTTCAAAAGCGATAATCGTTATTGTTCAAATAATGGATGTTCTTTTGAAGGAGTTCACATTGGTTCTTACCGTTTTGGTGCTGACACTTAAGAGATACAAAAGATGCATCACGGCTCTTCAAATAAAGAAAATTATTCTTTTTCTACTTAATTTTATCCATTAAAGTAGTAGTAGTAGTAGGTAGTAGTAGTAGTAGTCAGTATTCTTCTTTTTTCTGTTTTTATTCAGTGTTTCTTCTTTTTCTGTTGTGATATTATTATACCTTTAATATTATCATAATATTGATTATTTATAATATTAATCATCATAATCATTTATTAAATATATTTCAATAAAAATTATTCATTATTTGTGAAATAAATTAATTCTTATTATTTATTATTATTATTATTATTATTATTATTATTATTATTATTATTATTATTATTATTATTATTATTATTATTATTATTATTATTATTTATTATTATTATTTTTTATTATTATTATTATTATTATTATTATTATTATTTAATCACTTAATAGTTAGTCACCCGAGCAGATATAATAGTTAAAGTTTGATCATTTAGTGTAAGATAAAGTCAGTAAATAGTATAACGAAAATTAATTAACATATATATAATTTATGACAATAAATATATTCACGATTACTGGCTAATAAAAAAACATTTTTCATTTATAGTTAGTAAGGGGAGGGATGAATGGTCTCAAATTTACCCGACCTTTTTGACCTTTTGACCTGTTTACCTTTTGGGCCAACTGAATTTTTTTACCTTACCTTTTTTTGGGCTTTACCTTTTTGGGCTAAGACTTTTTGGGCCTACCCAGACTTTTGGCCAGACCTTTTGGCCTAGACCTTTTTGAAGAACCCCAATTTTTTCGGAGACCACCTTTGTCTTCCATGGGTCCATTTTTCGGCCCACGTCATTTTTGGGCAACCTGAATTTTTTGAGAACCCTAATTTTGAGAACCTAATTTTTTGAGAACCCTAATTTTTGGCAACCGCTAATTTTTGGAACCTATTTTTTTGGCAACCTAATTTTTTTCGGCAACCCCTAATTTTTTGTTTGGCAAAACCCTCGAAGAAGGTTGCGCCAAACGTTGCGTCTAGCAAACCGTTGTACGGTATTGTCCGCTATTTTACGTCCCCTAATTTTTTCGACCATGGTCAATTTTGCCCCCCGGTAATTTTGGATACCCTTCTGGATCTTCCGTGGTCATTTTGTGGCCCACGTTAATTTTGGTTACCCTTTGGTCTTACATGGTCAATTTTGACCCACGGTAATTTTTGGCTACCTTTTGGTCTTCCTGGGTCATTTTCTGCCCACGGTAATTTTTGATCTTCCTTTATGGGCTTAGCCCTATTTTTTGATGTCATTACCCTGTTTGACCATGATATTTCGGCATTAACCTTGCCGTACACCATGGGCCAGGTAATTTTTTTGGCTTCTCCCTTTTGGTCTTCCATGGTCAATTTTGACCCAGGTAATTTTGGATACCCTTTGTCTTCCACTGGGTCATTTTTGCCCCAGGTAATTTTTGATTCTTCCTTTAGGGGCTTAGCCCTATTTTTGATGTCTCTTACTTGTTTGCACCATGTATCTTCGGCTTTTACCTTGCAATAGTACCGTGGGTCAATTTTTGACCCACGGTATTTTGGGCTTCTTTAGGGCTTGCCGTTTTTGATGTCTTATACCTTGTTCTTGACCATAGATATTTAGCCTTTGACCTTACCAATATACATGGGTCAATTTTTTGACCACGCTCCACAATTGATGGGCTTTTGGGATGGTTCCAATCACAACGTAAGAAGTACCTAAGGGGATGTTTCTTAGTGTCTTAATGATATGTAGATGAGTGCCAGTGGAGTGAGGTCAGTGCTCAAGTGAGTGCCAATGAGTGCCAATGAGTGCCAAGTGAGTGCCAATGAGTGCCAAGTGAGTGCCACATAGTGCCAAGTGAGTGCCACATAGTGCCAACTGAGTGCCACTTTTTTCAAGCCTTTTCTAGCCTCCCCTGAACCCCGAATAGCCCTAATATGGGTGTCTACCCCTAGGTAATAAGGTATGAGGAATCGATTGGTGTATATTACAATCTGCTATCGAAAGAATGCTTTCCTACTATGAGTAGTATATTTTTAACACTTATAAGCCAGCTTAACACTCTCCATAGACACTGTTCTACATTAAACCATATACACTTACACTCACAGGTCATACCCACACACAGGTACACTTACACTTACACTCACCTCGATATTTTGACGCCTCAGCATTAATGCCTCAGCAATGACGCCTCAGCATTAATGCCTCAGCAATGATGCCTCAGCATTAATGCCGCAGCATTGATGCCTCAGCATTAATGCCTCAGCATTGATGCCTCAGCATTAATGCCTCAGCATTGATGCCTCAACTTCTGAGTTCATCTTTTTGATGATCCATCTTTGATACGTCATCTTTGTATACCAGATCTAATACTTGATGAATTCTTGATGAAATCACCTTGATGGTCATCTCTTCCCACATCTAGAACAGAGTTAATATTAAAATGTTTCCAAGTTTTCATAAGCTGCCACCAGGGGCAGCAAGCCCCTCCCGCAAAGGATGGGAGGCCCCCGCAACCACAGGTGCGACCGCCCGCGCGAATGAAAAATATATATACTATAAGTCATTCATTTTTATTTCATACTTAAACATTTCAAAGAATTTCTTTTCAAATATACTACGAGTCATTCATTTTTATTTCATACTTAATCATTTTTTAAAAACATTTTCGCGAACCTAAAACTGTATCTCATTACAGACCTTATTTAACACATATATTTATTAACATTATTTTTACTTAATACTTTTTACTTAATACTTTTTAATTTAATAAATTTTTAAAAATGTTATGTTAAGAAGAAAAAAAATCAGAGTGTCTGATATATAACATTCAAATTTTTACTGACAATTGGTAAGATTCTTATTAAAAACATCTAATTTACCATACCTTAAAGCAGTAAAGGCAGTAAAAATAGAGGTTATTACCTAACACCTAGGGGATTAGTATGCCTTTGTTTTACTGCTTTGCTTTACTGCTTTCCTGCTTTACTGCTTTAAAACTCATGTTTTGAACTGCTTAAAGACTTTCTGCTTTACTGTTTAAACTCAATGTTTTTAAAAAAAAACGCTTTCTTTTGCTTTACACCTGCTTAACACTTCATTTTAACTGCTTAACCTCTTGCTTTACTGTTTTAAAACTCTCCTGCTTTACCTGTTAAAGTCTTCTGCTTTATGGTTTAAAACAGTGATATATTTATTTAAATTAGTTTCTTTTTATTATTTTTTCTATTTTTTATTTTTGTTTTAAATATTTTTTAATTTTTAATTTGTAATGTCAACGAATAAAAAACACGAGCTTCGGTTTATAATAAACATTTTATTTTAATAAAATTGTAAACGAAATTTTATTAAAAACATATATTTACATACTTAAAGCAGTAAGCAGTAAATCAATAGAGGTGTTATTACCTAACACCTGGGGGATTAGTATGCTTTTGTTTTACTGCTTTACTGCTTTAACTTTCTGCTTTACTGCTTTAACTCATGTTTTACTGCTTTAACTTTCTGCTTTACTGATTTAACTCATGTTTTACTGCTTTAACTTTCTGCTTTACTGCTTTAACTCATGTTTTACTGCTTTAACTCTCTGCTTACTGTCTTTAACTCTCTGCTCTTAACTCATATATTATTAATTATGTTTTCTTTATATTTTGTATTTTGTATTAATAATGTTTTAATTTATTATTTCTATTTTTATTTTGGTTTTTAATACTTTTTATTCTTTTAATTTGTAATGATAAAGAAAATAAAAACACAACAACAGAGTTTCGTCATATAAACATTTTAATTTTAATAAAATTGTACGAAATTTTAATTAAAAACATATACTTTACAACCCTTAAAGCAGTAGCCGTAAAACAATAGAGGTGTTATTACACCTAACACCTAGGGGATTAGTATGCCTTTGTTTTACTGCTTTACTGCTTTAACTTCTCTGGCTTTACTGCTTTAACTCATGTTTTACTGCTTTAACTTTCTGCTTTACTGCTTTAACTTTCTGCTTTACTGTTTTAACTCATATATTTATTAACATTATGTTTTCTTTTATTATTTTATTATTATTTTATTTATTTTTATTTTATTTTTATTATTTTTATTATTTATTTTATTATTTTTATTATATTAGTGTTATTACTTCATGCTATTGTTAATTATTATTTAGAAACACATTAACACACAACAAACACACACGCACAACAACACACACACACACACACACATACCTTACTATCCACACATTCAGTAACATAAATTACACACATTTCACTATGACACTTTACATTTACCCATAGACACTTACATCTTACACTTATACACATGTGGTCAACACACACAACACACACACCCACCACACACACCAACTTACACTTATACACCCATTCACTATGATACTTATAACACACATTCATACGACACTTACATTTGTCATAGACACTTACATTTTACATCTTACACTCACACACAGATTTACTTACACTGACACAGATTTACTTACACTCACACGGATTTACTTACATTCACACAGATTTACTTACACACACAGATTACTTACACTCACACACACAAGATTTCACACACACACACCACACACCACACACACAACACACAACCACGCACACTCACTTACACATATAACGAAATTTTTAAAACATTTTTATGTTTTATTAACCGTACATTTATATTACTATATCAAATACAACATAAAATTAATTCAAGTTTTCTTAAAAAACTTCTATAATAAACAAAACATTATCTTTGAACAAAGAATTATTATTTTACCTGTTAATACTTTTTGTTTATAAATTTTAAAACTATCAAGTTTTATGAAATCTTTTATTAAAAACATTATTTTACGTACCTTAAAGCAATAATAGTAGTACCCCAGCCCCTCTACACATATAAATCAAGCTACTGCACGTTTTGTTCTCTTGACATTAACTGCTTTAACATCATTTTAGCCTGTAATAAGTTAATAACACAATATAAGTTCTCTCCTTCAATGCGAGCATAATAAATGTTCTCACAAATATGAGCAACCATTCTAATTTTTATTTTATACAATATTACCCTTACATTTATGTATTCATCGGGATTTAAAACATAAAATATTTCAAATATTACTAAAATAATGGGTCGGTTTTCTTTATTATTAATTATAATTATTAATGTACTTGACAATCCACACGAGAAAACACTTCAATACCCCGCATCCTTACAGATACGAACTGACCTCTCTCTCTGTAAAAATGTTTTTGAAAGAAAAATACTATTTAGGTCTATTTAGTTTAGGATAAGTCCTTGACTTCTTGGGATAAAAATGAGATCGGGAAAGAGACGGCGGCGATTTAGCCCTATTCCAGGTCAAAATAATATTTCGAACTGAACCTTTTTCTGTAAATTGGTGCTACTACTTAGGGGCCCTAAGATTTAAGGCCCTAAATTTAGGAAATTTCCTGTTTTGTAAGACGGGCTTAATTTAACATTCCTA
>JABUQX010022821.1:0-27367 GCA_015478945.1 Trachelipus rathkii
AGTATTCTCTATTTCATCTTCATATGTTATCCTTCATAAATTTTAGTATTATATCGAGACAATATCGCACACTAACCTCATTATTTCTTCATTATCCCTAGTACAGTTATTAAATGCGAACATTTTTAATTGATTATAAATATATATATAGTCACTGCATAATATCTATCAGATGTTATATTTTATTCACATACGTCGGTATATATACGGAATATTTACGGTGATATCACTAGAGTATATGATTATGATTTTAATATACATCACGCTGGAATACGATATAAATGCTCGTAGAGATTACGAATAGCGGTATTAGTCTCAAGAGATAATATGTATTTAATATAATAATATATAAAATATAATAATATAATAAATTAATCTTTAATAATAATATTATATAATATATAATTAAATTAACTATTAATAATATAAATTAATATTATATAATAATAATATAATTTTAAGTAATAATTAATTAGTATATAATATATATTATATTATATATATAATATATATATATTATTATATATATAATATATATATTATATAAATATATTAAATTTAAATATATATTAATTAATTATAAAATATTATAATAATAATTAATATTATATATATATATAAGAATCAATACATATATATATTAATTATATATAATATTTTATACAAATAATATAATATATTGTAAATATAAACTTATTTAGATGTTCTTAAACCAATCCCATTTAACTCCATTACTTCTTACATATATAATTTTAATACCCTATTTAATATCAATTATATCATTAATATATATATATATATAATATATTAACTCCAATAAGATATTAAAATTAAGTAATATAATTAATATTCCCTATTCTACTCATTCACTATATTAGAAAAATACCTGAGCATAGGGAAATATTACGAATATCTAGGACTTATGTAGCTATGTAAAATACTGATGAGTTATATATAAATGGACAGATATAATAATAAATTGTAAATACCATGATTGGGAATATAAACTCAATAGTTCTTCCTGACTTCTTAAAGTAATATAATAATAATGAACAATAATGTATATTTAATAATCACAGTTACATTGATAATAAATTAGCTTTAATCAAGAAAATATTAAAGAATAATACTCAAAATAGTTTTATTAAATGTTTCATTAACTATCTTAATATATATAAAAAGGGTACTTAAGGCATTAATACGGTTTAAAAATTTAACTAAATTGAGCATGTGAGAACGACCCCAAATAGTGACGATCCAATATAAATTAATATATATTAGATTTGTAACCACCGAACCGAACATGTTTGGATTATAATATAGAATATAATATATAACATAATTATATATAATATATATAATAGTTAATATTAATTAATATATTATATATATTTATATATAATATAATAATATATATAATAATTATATATATATAATATATATAAATATATATATATTAATAATATATATATAATAATAATTATATATATATAATATATATTAATTAATATTAAAATATATATAATAAAATATATATATATAATAATATATATTAATATAATAATAATTTAATATTTAATAATATATTTATGAATTATTTATATATTAATATAATGATATATATAATTATATAATGATATAATATATAGTATAATAATAATATAACTGTTATATAATAATTATTAAACTACTATTTGTCTAATTTATTAGCCCGTAAACCTATAGTGATAAACTATTAAATTTGAAAACTGTAATTATCAAAAAAAAAATTGAATATAAACAATATATAAATTATATACCAAGCGGATGTATTGTTTTTAAGATTTTTATGGAAGCTAGTGAGAGAGAAGTCACTTCTGCAATGATTGAATTAGGTTTTTTTCACCCTATACAAACAAATAAAATCAGTTATTTATTAATCAATCCTAAAAAGTGTGACCCATAAGAGCTTAAGACACATTACAACATTGTACAAAGCATTTACTATAAGATAGAACCTTTAAGTAACGGATACTGTATATATTAAATAAATTAATAATATATATTAATAATTATAAATTAATAAAAATATATAATAAGTAAATAATAATTAATACTAAAAAAAAAAATTAAAAATTAATAGTCACAAATAAATATTTCAATAATTAATAATAATAAAATAAAAATAATAATATTAATTATCAAAAAAAAAAATTCAATTTATATATTATATAATTATTTTTACTTAAATGTACAGTATAAATAATAATAATTATAACAATAATTAAATAGTAAAATAATTAATAATAAATTATAATATAATATATATAATAAATATAATATAATTAATAATTAAATTATAATAATTAATAAATATAATTATAATATAATAAATAATAATAAATATAATAATCAGAATATAAATATATATATATAATAATAATATATATAATAATAATAATAATATATTAATAATATATATTAATATTAAATATATAAATAATTAAAATATAATTAAATAATAAATAATAATAATAATTATATAATTAAATATATAATTAAATATTAAATATGATTAGAGTATATAATAATAATAAATATAAATATATGTAGGAAATATAAAATTAACTAATTTAAATAAATAATTGAGATAATAATTAATTAAATTAAATAATAAATTAAATATATAATAATTAATAATCAAAATAATAATTAAATTAAATTAAATATAATTATAATAATATTAATAATAATATTATTATTATTTAATAATTGATTTATTTTTATTATTATTTAATTATTATAATAATATATAAATTAATTTATATTAATATATTTAATTTCGAGTTTTAAAGCTATCAATTCTAATTAATAATATATTAGTAGTTTACCTTATTTAATTATAATTATTATAATTAATTAATTATATTATTATTATTATTATTATTTGTATTATTATAATAATAATAATAATGGACACTACAAATAATATTATCCTGTTAAAGTATTTATAGCAAACTTAACAATCACACCAAACTCTACTATTCACCATACACTACATCAGAGAGCCCATATATAATATTAATGACAAAAAAATAGGTACTTTATTACTGGGGTAGAACATTTCCATTCCTAAATAAGACAGTATGTGGTAGGCTAAATGTTGAAACACATATCGGCGTGGCTGTATCCCAGAATCGGGATAAAATATATTTATTATTATTTATTATTTGTGTATTATTTAATTATCATTAATATTATGATCCAAGCATTTGAGTGGTAGTAGTAGTGTATTTATATTATTATTAATCTTACTAACTTATTATCTACTAGTAATATTGCTACTAATTTTATTATATTATTATTACTATTATTATATATTTATTATTATATTTTATAGTTGAGTTATAGTGAAACCATGATTATTCTAATAATTTAATTATTCTTTTATTGTAATTTTTAAATCACCCAATTAAAAAAGTATAATTTAGTTTTTTCCACATTTAATAAATATACTATTATCACAGCTACTGAACACGTACGATCAACTTTGTTAATTTCATAGATACGTTTTCTATTCACATATGGTGAATTCAATCGTCTTTTAATTGAGAATCGATATTTTTTAAACATCGTTCTTAATTGGCGTGTTAAGTTTCAATTAGTCGTTAAGGGTTTACTTTTGAACTTTCTGGGGTATTCATGTAAACATATTTTTCTTTTTTTCTAAACGAGAGCTTTCAGAAGAGTTTTTAGAATGATGACTACTTAGTTTAGGATAAATAACCAAGTTGGTAGTTTGGTCGTAATAAGATACATAATGCGATATATTGTTTTTTCCTTGTGAGAGAATGATATAGTAGAGAATTAATAGCACTGAAAGCACATCAAAACATATATATAAGCAGATTTAATAATACAAGAAAATTACTAAAATCCCTAAATATTAAACTAATATAAAATATTAAATAATAAATAAAAAATTTAAATTAAAAGTCAAATATATATATATAATAAAATAAAATAAATATAATAAATTTAAATAGATTAAATACAAAGTAATATAATATAGAATATTATATAATTCAATATGTATATTACTTGTACTTTACACCTATAAAGTTTGATAATATATTGCAACTGTAAATATAAACGGAAATTCTAAATATATAAAAATATAGGTATTTTAAACATTAATAAATCTCTAATATTATTATTTTATAAGCTACTTTAAAAGAATAGCGGATAATATATATAAATAATAATAATTATATATATTAAATTAATAATAATAATATAATTAATAATAAATATAAATAATAATAAATTAATAGATATAAAAATCACTCACATATTAATAATAAAAGTGTAAAAATAATAACATGAAATATATAATTAACATATTTATTTCGTCTCCGTTTCCTTTTACTCATTTTAAGCATTTTAAAGTAATCTTACCGAATAGTTCTAGCATAATAATGAATCGCTGACCTTGGGTCCTTGGTATCTAACAAGAGATAAGATATTTCCATAGTAGAGCGAAGATAACAATCAACACTGAGCGCGATAAGTCATATTTTTAGATTAACAGCTCGATGTTTAAGTTGTAGAGAGAAGTAGACACAACACGCGATGCTAGCATACTATATATATTGACTGACGCTTGCACTATATATTCACCTAAACTACATTCCAACTCATAGAAAAATATAACACGAACTATAATATAATCAAAAGATATATATAAACTTAGTATAAACAAAGAAATATATAATATAAGAAGAATAAAATAATGATATTATAATATACATAATACAGCTTAATGAGTTTAAACATTGGACAATAGAGAAAATAATATCTATGACCTGATATCCAATACACCAAAACTAAATAGTACTACAAGAAAGAGAAAATGTAAATTATATAAATAAGTCAATAGACATAATGAGGAGCTCTAATATTAATGAATGAACCTAACGAAGAAATCATAAACTCAATCGCACAGAACATAAAGGCAGAAAAAAACTTGATAATTGTTTCACTATCAGCGAGCTACACCTTAATAAACTTTTGAATATTTCTTAACCAACTACTTAGCAAAAAACTAATACTTAATCCACAGCTAAAGAAACTTCATAAGGGCGAGGTTGGGGAAAAAAGAGGATTTGGAGGGTAACCTGTGCTAGGGTCAAACATCTTAAGCTCACAGGATGTCTTAGCCTGGTACATCACCTACAATAATTATATTGCTAGGCTATTGTAAATGACAAAAATCATATCAAGATAAATATAATAATAAATATAAATTAATTAAATAATTAATAATAATATAATAAAGGTAATATATATTGATTATAAATTAACCTCTTAATAGAGATAATATAAAATATAAAAAAAGAAGTATGCAAATGATAAAAATAATACTAATTTTTAATTTGAGATATATAAATTAAATAATATAAATTAATATAAATATAATTAATTATATATATATATATGATAATATAATATTAATATAATATAATTATATATATTATATAGTATATATATATATTAAATATATATATTATATATATTATTATATATATAATATGTATAATATATATATATATATATAATATATTATTTAATATATATTCATATATAATATTTTAAATATTAAAATATAATAATAATATAAATAAATAAAAATAAAAAAAATTAAATCATACGAAATATCAATAAATTTAAAATATATTGTATTAAATTTAATTATAATTTTGGCATTTATAGTAAATTCACCTATTATAGTTGATTGTTATACTCACTTATTTTAAAATGTCCGGTAAAAATTAAAAATATATTTAAATATATAATAATTACCTCACTTGAGGAGATATTATAATTAATTATTGTTAGATTTATTGTACTACTAAAAAGAAATCATATTAAATTATTAATAAAGAGCTTTCTATCAACATAGTCCTATTTTACCTTCATATTAACATAACTTTATTAAAAGATGGTGGTTAACCCTTATTGACTACTATAATATTATAATAGTAATAAATTTTACATATTTATATATAAAAAAGGGGGGGTTGAGTGATCATTAGCGTATCTAAAAAATTTTATTTTTTGTGGTTATTTTTAGTACATTAATGTACAATCATTTGAGAAATAATATTCAAGTATGAATAAGTAAATTGAATTTTATTATATGAATAAATAAAATTACTTAGGCTATAATACACAGCTTGGCAAATCTGGTGAGATTTTAAAATGAATTTTGTACATAAAAATATAGGCTAATTCTACTAAAATTTATACTAAATAATTTTTCAAATATACAATTTTTATAAGTGATTATAAATTTACTAAGACTCCTACATCCACCGCTAAATCACTGACCTATATATACCTCACAGGTTCTCAAATGTTCACAACTTCACCACATGCTTGACTATATATCCAAATACCTATATATATCAAATTTGAGCTATTCTCATTTTATTTAAATTATGTAGCACTCCTGTTTACATGAAAGGTGAATATCAAGTACACAGAAGGAGAATCGAAGGTTTTAAGTTATTATATATGAATACAAAAGAAAATACACACTAACATCACTATACATTAATAGCTAATCAGATAAGATAAATGTAAAAATTAATTAATTTAAAAGTTTTATGTATCGAATTATAATATTGTAAATAACTTAAGTAAGATTTTTCTTTTATTATATAATATAATTTTGCTAAAAATATTTTATGAATAATTATATTACTGAAGAAGAGAATGTAAAAAAGGATTGATTTAAGAATGTCAAAATAATTAGTAAAATAAGTTATTTTATATAAAATTTGGGATCTTTAACGATAGCTTTTTCCTGCAGCATAATAAATTTTATGTAGACGCCAATATTTTAATATTCTGAGATAAGAATAATTTTTAGGAATATTATTTTATAACAAAGATAAGTAAATATAATTGCACATGAGCATAAAAAATGTTTTTGATTATTTTATAATAATTTATTTTTATCATTTTATTAAAATATTTTTAATTTTTAAAACTTCTTGTTAATAATAGACCCGAAAAATAAATACAGGATTCATATAACTATAATATGATATATATAATATACATAAGATTAATATATATTATATAATATATATATAATAGATATATATATATAATATATATATATATCAATATTATAATATAATATAAATATAAATAATATATATATATATAATATAATATATATATTAATATAATATATAATATAATATATAGTAAAAATTAATTAAATATTAATACAATATATATTAAATAAATATAATTATTAATATAATATAGTATATATAATGAAAATAAAATTAAATAACAATATATATTATAATATATATATATATTATAGAGATTATATTATATAATAATACAAATAGATGTATTATATACAGGATAGTGAGGCTGAGTGAGGATCGAAGTCCGAATAAATTAAAATGGAGAGACGTGTAGCATATATATATAATTTAATAATTATTATAATATTAAATATAATATATATATAAATAATATAAGAATATATAATCATTAAAATATATATATATATAATATTAAATATATTATATAATAATATTACTATATATATATATATATATAAATAATAATAAATGTTATATATTAAAAGATATTATATACTATATAATAATATATATAAATAAGTAACTAATAAATATAATATTATAAAATATATATGAATTATATATAATATATAATATAATATATATATATATATTATAATTTATATGATATATTAAATAATAGAATTATACTATATATAAATTATATATATATATAGTAAACAAAAACATACCTGCATATAAATACCAGCTAAACATAAACGTGCTAACATGGTGACACACAGAGCAAGTAATTAAATTCGCAGTCGCATTCAGCGATGACCATGATCCATGAGATGAGATAAAATCTCAGCCCAACAATCTTGAGCGCTCTTTTCATGCCGGCAAGTTAAAATCCTGCGTAGAAACAAATTATGAACATCTTGCTAGCTATCACTATATATTATATATATTATATATGACAAAAAAAAAAATATTAATTTGGTTGCCAATTTTCACAATAGTATATAAATAAAGAATAGTAATATGTGAATTTAAATAGTCAAATTACTAAAACACGTACTCACTAATTAGAGGGCGATATGAAAGTGAATCTATCAATAACAATGGACTTGTTATTACGGTAGAGCCACTATTATATCCATACTATAATACTACTCTATTCCTACCAATATTATCAATACTACCAAGTAATTCCATGATGCCGTGCTAGACTTTTCACCATCGGATAGAGCAAGATATGATATTATATAAAAAACTTTGAACGGTTGAAGCCCAGATATAGTAGTAAATAAGTATAGTTTATTATTACTTTCCTATCACTAGTACTATACTTTATATAGATAGATCTGACTATACAAATAAAAACTATTATAGTAATTTATAGTAATAATAACTTTGGTATACCAAAAATAATAGTAGTGAGGATAATATATTATATATATGTTATCTATTATATATATAGTATATAATAATAAAATATATGAGATTCTATATATTTATTAAAATGATATTTCCCAAATAAATAACCTATGAATATTTAAGAAGCTAAATATCAACTATATACAATAATGTAAATGATAAAATTAATAATTTATTTATTACAATTATAAATTATTACAATTTACTTTGATATGTTTGGAGCGTAATAAAAATAAATTGCACATACTATTTTATATATCTGTAAACTTCCAAATTAAGATAGTCGCGAGCGTATAGGTTGAATCACTGGATTCATACAACAATCAAAAATTATTATAAATCATTAACTACTAATATATAAACTATTCAAAATTATAAGCATTAAATATAATATTATAATAGAAAAATAGATTTAATAAAAATATAACCAAAGTATCTCTAAATAGATACCTCCATATATATGAAAAAAAATATTGCTATGGTCCGAACCTATATATTTTATAAATATATATTTATTATTTTTTATAAGAATATTATATACTATATATTATTAAAAAATAAATATTTGAGTAATATACATATATATAATTAAAATGCAAAATCAAAGGTTCGTGTTAAATGATAAATTATATAAAAACAAAAAAAGACACTATATCGCGCAGACGTTATCAGATGACGACCGAGAGGATATAGCCGCCCCTAAAAATAACTACATACGATAAGTTAAAAGGATTATAATTTTTAATTCCAGTATCGAAGCTTATAAATATAATGCAACTTATAAACAGTAAGATAGGCGAGCAAGAGGAGTGAAATACTCTTTTTGCGTTTTATATTTCTTAAGATTTTGTAGATTAATGTTCTTATGGCTTGTCTTATTATTATTGTAACATTTTAGTTCAATTTTATCTCATTTGTTTTCACTTAATATTAATATTCCGCTAACTTAACAAAATGATCCTAAGGAAAGCCTCGAACCAAACCTATCCCTTAAATACGCCACTGAATATATTCTCCATATATTACTATATTTTATATATCTATAATATCTGTTAGTACGTATATATATATATATATATATATATATATATACTTATATATTATATATATATATATATAATATTACCTTAGATATTATTCCAATCATATACTAGTTATGATATTATTATATATTATATCATATTAACAAAAAGTCCAGTTTCTGATCAGAAATCAATTTGGAGAAATTGAATGACTCGAGTCGTCAAGTCATTATATGTTGAGCACGTCAGAAGATTGAGTCAGTCAGCGATATTTATATGATAAATAATGAAAAACAATTAAAGGTGTGAAGCTCAATATATATGTTTGATTCTATTACTTTATTTTTTTCTCAATTAAAAAATTTAATACCATGACTTTCTATTTGCGAAGTATGAAGTTAGATATTGAATTATTGTACGCTATTAAAGATCTAAAGAGTAGTGTTTTAATTAATTATATATATTTTTTTTTATAATTATTATAGTAATTAATATATTTAAATATATACTTAAAATTACAAGATTAAACTAAATAAACAGAACAGCATTGTTTAAGTCAATTTATCCGAATTAATCTAATCAAACTTATCATAACCTTATAGACTTAGGGACCGTTTAAGTCAACTCTTTAATATTACACTTTGGATGTCACAACCAATTTAATATCCATATATTTGGTTATATTTCTGATATAGTTTACGTTAAGCACGATTTTTGTTTATGTTATATCTATATAAAAACTCATATATACAAATTATAAATATTAATGAATAATTAACATATATTATAATAATATATAAATATAATATGAATAATTATACAGGACATAATATTTAGGTAGAGATTTAGTTTATAAATATATATATATAGGTAATACTATAAATATATTAAATAATAATAATATTATTATATAATATATTAGTATAATATATATATATACAATATATATATATATAATATATATATATATATATAATATAATATAATAATATATATAATGATATACCTACCTGAGGGGTTATATATTAGTGATGCACCGGATGTCAAAATTTGACTGTTTGCGGATGCGGATGGAGCGGATCTAAAAAGGAATTGAGTGCAAATGATGCGGATGCGGATGCGGAATCTCATTCGTCTTTTATTTCATCTCTGATTCGTCTTTACGGATGTTTACTCAATTGAAGTTTTGAATTAAATTAAATCCTAATATATCTATATATAATAGTATTTTATTTTCCTCTTATATCTAAATGCATGAGGTGTGTATTACTGTATATATAATGGCTATAAGTTATAACGATAATAAAGATTATTTGATGAGGATTTGGTCTATCTTAACTATTACTATATACTTATATCTTCCTCTATATGTATCATATAAGTTATATATCTATAATATATATATATCTATCTTTATATTATATATAGTATATATTGTCAACCACCACTCCGGGCAGAAGCCCTATTTAAGGAGGGCGATTTGCCATCACCACTCAAATATTTCTATCAACTACACAAACTACTGCGCGCAGATGAGCACAGCGCTAGGCTTAATAGTGAGCTGTAGATTAAATTCTAGAGGGAAAACAGAAATGCCCAAGATAATTTCCTCTGAACATCGGTAATGTGGCAGGTAAAGTAATCCCAAAGCCATCCCGCAGCGAACAAGCTGGAGTTAACCATATTCAACACAAAAACTCATACGCCGAACTAGCACGCGCCTTCGTGCTAGCGAGGCCTCGTAAAGGTGGTGTGTACGCCCGAGTGACAAGTCCCCTCGAGCACCTGCCGCTGCGGGAATTCCTATAGAAAAGAGATAAAGCACCAAACAGCGCCGTAAAGATAGAGGTCATTCACCGTGAACTGAATAGTCGCAGAAACAGTTTTAAATAAAGCCTTTTGGGTCCTTTGCCTCGACCCTATCTAAAAGCCGCGGTGAATCCCAGGGCCTCCTCCCCTGATTATGAGAAGCAGTAGTCCTTAAATTTTCCAAGAAAGATTAGTACAGCAAACTGAGAAAGAGGAAAAAAGTCTCGCAGCCTAAACAGACCTCCCAGATGTGAGAGTTCCAAGACATTTTTTTGTTCATTCTTAAGCCAAACGACTGTTTATATTTTCGACAGAGAGACGATCCGAACCGTTGAATAAGAGAAATCCTTAGAAGGTGTCCTAGAGAGAGAGATTTGTGAAGAATTTGGGTTTTTAAAGAATTCTGAATTCATCAAGGTTAGACGACCCACTCGCAAATTCTATCACGATTAGCGAGAATATGAAAAATCGAAAAGAATTAAGACGAGAGCAATTCTAGAAGTAAAAGAGGGAGCAGAATTGAAATGAGTTGAAGAATTGAAGATCGAGTCATCGGCATACGAGTGGATTGAGTTAAAATGTACGCCGTGAGAAGATCTATTAATGGCACTAACCGCTAGAATCAAGCTAGGAGATTCCAAACAGAACCCTGAGGAACACCACTTTTGCACAAGAAAAAGAATTTCATATGCCCATCTTAGAACAAAACAGCCGATATTAAATAGAGTGTATTTCTTGCACCACTAGAAAACTAGACATACGTATACCAACACGAGAAGGAGGAAACCCAAAGGAGTAAGAGCCTTGGAGAGCTATGCTCCGAGACGGCGTGTCATCTCACCCGGTCAATATCGCTCTGGATAATTACAAGCTGCCACCCATCGCAAGTCCCTCTCCGTAAGTTCCAGTTAGCGGTGCGCAAACCAAAATCAGTTAGATAGAAAATGTTATATCTCGCCAGTAGACTTCGAGCTCCGAAGCCGTACTGGCGATCGAAGAAAGATTATAACCTCCAGATGGTCTAAGAAATAGAGTTGAGAAGGGTTTTCAAAGATCTTAGATAAGAAATACAATTGAGAGCTATAGAGCGATAGTTGAAGGATCAGAGCGGTTCCTTTTTTTTTCCGAACAGGTTTGGACATGTTTCGTGCCCTTCAAACACCTGAGGGAAAGTATTAGAATTGAGACATAGAGAATATAGTTGACTAGGGGCGGGGTCAGCAACGTAAAGCACACTCCCATTCAAACTCGGGTAGGAATGCCATCCGGGCCACCCGCCTCGCTAACGTTCACAGATTTCGGAGCCCATGGCACCCCCACACCTCAAATGTAATCACAGGACAATGAGCATTAGGTCCCATCACTGAAACCGAGAAGAAGAGCGCAGGAGGAGGAGAGTGCCAGAATCGGTCTAGGGTTAGTTACGAGGAAAAATAGGAGCCGAGAGATTTTAAACTTTCAGTTGAAAGAATTAGCACAGAACCAACAAATCGAATAAGAGGAGGAAAGGCAGATTTAATGAAGTTGTTAGAGATGTTTTTGGGCAAGATGGCCAAAACAGATTTATCAGTTACTGGAGGATCCAAGTGAAAGAAAAAAAGGGTTAGCGCATCTTCTCTTCGTTTGATGAAACCCCGCTTTGCTCGACGTAAGAGTATCCCTACAAACCGGCCATTCTAGCTCGAAATGAAATTAGCAATAGGTGAATAGAGAACGAGAGATTTTTTCCACCCCTGATAACCACCTCGTCTCTAAGACTGATATGAACCAATTGAGCAACAGCCGTCGACCATGATATGAAGCGAGAGAAAGATTTTAGTCCCCGAAGAGGAATGAACCTGCTCATACCTATCAACGTTACAGCTTGCCATCTTACGGCAGAAACGCCGAAGCTGTCCACCAGAGTCAAAGCAGTCATTCTCTCAATTATAGCCTACCGCATAGAAGCCGACGCAAGCGCCCACTATATCGCCCGATCAAAATTGCCATAAAAAACGTCATATATATATTTATATATTATAAATATATAATATATATAATCTATATATATATATATATATATATACTTATATATATAGTATATAATCCCTATATATATATATACCTATATCCCCATGTTGATATACTAGTATATATATATATATTTATATATCTATTATATATAATCTATATAACATATATATATATATACTATTTATATTTACTTGTATTATTATATATATATGTACTATTATATATGCACTCACCTTATATACTAGTATATATATATATATCATATATATATATATATATATATTATATATAATATCTATAGTATAATTATAATATATTCTCTATATATATATAGTAACTATATGTAATACTATAATATATATATATATATCTATATATATATCTATATATATATAATATATATAATATATTATATATACTATACTACTCCGAAAATCGAAATTCAAAATTACACTTATTCCCATAAACTCCCATATAAAGATGCCAAATAATAGATTTATATTTTATATGCAGTTTAATTCAAATGTCACGAAATACATCCGGCACATCCCCATTTTTCAAAAAAGGAGGATGCGGATTTGCGGAATGCGGATTGCGGATGTGCCGTAAAAGTGAGGATGCGGATTGCTGAGATGCGGATGACGATTTCAAAATTTTGGCTGGCGATTGTTCCGCAAATGCGCGATGGCGATGCGGATGTCATGCTCCATACACTGATATATATATATCTATATAATATATATATAATATATCTAGTATATATATTATATATACCTACCTAACCATATATATTATATTATATATATATTTATAATATATACATATCTAATATATATATATATTCTCATTATTATCCTATAGTATACGTATCCTAGTCCACTATATATATATAATTCTACTATATCTATAATATATATAATTATATTATATATATATTCTATATATATATATACCTATATATAGATATTAGCTATACTATTATACCCTAGTAATTAAAGAACATACTATTTACCTATATAATATTATATAATGAATAACCATACAATTATTATAACACGAACTATTACAACGTTTATACAGCATTTTTTCTTCTAATAATTCAAAATGATAGTTTGCTGAAAATCTAATCACAATTTGCTTTTCGTCGCTTGCAAATAGCTCAGTGACTGAGTCAATCTTTTCACGTGCTCATCATATAGCGACTCAGTGACCTCGAGTTAAAACGGATGTGTCGCTGAAATAGATTTTACTTTGGAAATGGAAATATGATGATAATGCTTTCTTTTCTGATATTTCTTTGATGAGAACCATCTGCACAGATAGTCATATTGCATTTCGATGTTTAATAGAAACAAGATACACGTGGATAATTAATGTTCAATGGCTCTCTGTCATCAGATTTTGTAAAACACGGTGTTTGTGAAGAGTTTCTTTTTAAAGGCTTCTACGAAATTTGCAATCCACATTATCTAGATATGAAAATAGAATGTTTAGAATGTTTTTAAAAATCTAGATTACCCCGAATCCTTTAAATATAAGGCCTTACAAGCAACAAAAAGGAAGTTTTATTTTTCCAAACCCACTGTTGAATCTTCAACTGATAAAATCAAGATAATAGTGCCTTTTCCAACTGACAATTTTAAGAAATACTTACCTAAAAAGATTTTATGCTTGTTTCTAGTGTCCCCAAACACTACTAAAAAGATTTCTACAAAGTAAAAAATTTTGATAATTTACGAATACTAAAAATTGGTGTCTATAGTTCCATGTAAAAATTGTAGTTCTGTATATATTGGTAGAAACATCTGAAATACCCAGACAATATCCAGGCATTTCCTCTACTCTCTAACTTTGCTGAAGTCGTTAACTCATCACCGCTCACGCAGCATACCGAAATCACATCCATGCAAGTACCAACACAGGCACTCCTGGTGACATCTCTCGTATTCACATCGCACTACTATTTGCGATTATATATACCCAAACCTATTTAATAAATTATAAACTATATAGTACTCATCTACATACCTTCTTATCTATCTCACTCTACATACCACTCACTTATTAAAGTAGAAAATATACCTATCTACTCTTACTCTCTCTCTTATATAATATATATATATATAATATCTTTCACTCATTACTATTGTATATATACTCTATATATAATAGCAAAGGAATGTTTACAGTACCATGGATGAAACAACTTAAAAATGTATAACTTTAAATAGAAGTAATAATTTTTTCTCTCTTCGCTACCTGCGCGGATTTTCCCTATAATCGTGGGAAGGGGTCTGGAACGCATTCCTCGCGAAGTAAGGTGAGGGTTAACTGTCATATATTATACTATGATTTTAAGGTAGATAATTATCTTCAATCTAAGTAATCTACTATACTATATTATATATATATACTATCTCATATTCATATCTATATACATATCTAATATAGTCGTACTATATATATATTACTATATATAATAAGATAAAATAACTCTTGAGTGATTCTTCACTTACCAGATGTAAAGAGATCACTCCTGGTAAGTGAAGAATCACCTCAGGAGTTATTTTATCTATACAATTGAACTGCGTTACTTCAGTTATTTACATCTATATATAAGTATCATCATATTATATATACTATATATATATATACTATATACCCTGCTTTTTTATATAACTATATCATATATAACCTATATAATATATAAAATGTTGAAACCCCTTAAATAATAATAATTTATTCAATTTTATAACGTACTTATTATATCTCTATCCTATATCTTATATATCTTATTAGCTATGACGTATATATTTATAATATAGTAATGTTATAATTATATACCCTATATCCTATATATATATATATATGCTATTATATATAAATATAATATAGAGTACCCTTACCTATCTAATACCGGTATTATCAATAATGATAGTATATATATATATATAATATATTTCCTTTATATGATATATATGAATATATATATATATATAATACTATATGCTATTATATTATATCAAATTAATAACATATTAATATAATATCTATATAAATCAGATATATACCACAATATCTAGACCATAAATTAAGTAGGGGAGGTAATATATATATATATATATATATATGACTTAATATATATATTATATATTAATTATTTAATAACTCTTACTACTATATATATATATATAATATATATATATATATCAGTAAACTATATAAGATACATATTCATATCTTATTCAATCAAATATATTACTATCTATACTATTACTCTCGTATTATATATTCTTATCTATTATGAGTTGACTCCTATATTTCTATGTGCGAGCGGCGTGACGGTGTAATTGAGGTCTGAAGTTCCCTGTGATGATGGGACTGTAATATTAAATGAGTTTCTATAAATTTATGTCACGTCAAACTGGACGTTGCAAATTACTTTTATTAGTATTAATATATCTTCTGATTATCAAATAAAATATTCAGCTTCTTGAAGTCTTGCTGTTATGTGTACAACAGTTTGTGTAATATATATATACTTTAATATGTAATCACTATATAATTATTTTCTAGAGTAAAGGGTTTATTCCGCTGGAGTTATGAATAAGTCAAGAAGACTGTTCTAGGTCGGTCTATTTAGCCTACATAATGCGGTTCGTTCATTTCTAAAGCGACATTTCATTCTAACCAATACCTCCTCTGTCTTAACTTAAAAGAGAGTCTCTAAACTACCAGATCTTCATTCTCAAGCAATGAATATGTCATCAATTAGACGACCTATTCACACGGGTGTGTTAAAGACCAATTTTCCTAGTACTTCAAATTAATATTATAACGTCCTAATTTATAATACCACTATATATATTATTACTGCATATGCACCTTACAGTATTTCTTTTTAACTCTTTATTTTTTTTTTAATCGGGAATCCGATGAGGAACAGTTGATACCACGCAAAAATTGGTAATGAAATATATTTAAAAATTATTTTGAAATTGTTTTTAATCAAACATTTTTGGCATCAATAATTATTTAAGAGCTTTCCACAGTTTCGTTTAAGGAGTGAAAAAAAATAATAAATTGAAAATGAATCAATAAATAAAATTTCTTGTTGAAACACTATTGAAAAATTAACGTGAAACACCCTCAATAACGTAACGAAACTCTAAACCAAACTTTACCAACTAAATGAAAAAGATGACGAAAACATGATAAAACACCGAGAAAAACCAAGAGGGGTTTTTAGCTGAAATTTAAATATAACATCAAATAATAATATATGAAATTAATATTTATAAAATATATATTGAATATATTAGTATTATATAAATATATATATATAAATAAATTATTACAATTTAAACTATATTTCAAGCGTATTTATTTATATTATATAGTATTATTTTATAATTATAATTAATATAATAATATATTATTATATAATATATATATACTATATTTAAATGTATTAATAAAGTAATAAATAAATTATAATATAATATATTAATTATATAATTACAATACAAAATATACCAGAAATCGAATATAATTATTATTTGATTTTTCTCCTTAACATATCCTAATATATATTAAATAATATATATATATATATTATATATAATATATTTATGGTATATATAGTCCGACCATTTTGTATCTATTTTAGAAATTGTATGAAAATATAATTTGCCTTTAAAATTGCTCTTTCGCCGAGTATTATTGACCTGCGCGGAATAAAATAACCCCTAAATCCTGCAATTTAGCCAACCGTTAGCTTTTATTAGTTATTTATTAAATTTATTCAATTTATAACGGCCAACTCTAACCTGGTTATTATTTAAAAATTAATATAAATAAATTATTAAATTTGTATTTTAATTAGTCATATTTAAATAATTATAAAATTTAAGTAATATATAAAAATTAAAAAAAAATAAAATATAATAATAAAATAATATGAAATTATATAATTATAATTAATAATATAAAAATATTTAATATTACAATAATAATTAAATTATGGTTATAAATAATATAAAAAATTATTAATTAAAAGTAAAGAATTTTAATTTATTTTTTTTATATAATATTATTTTTTTATTGCAATTAATTTAAATTATTTTTTATTTATAGATATATCTTATTTATATTGTATTCTTAATTTATTTAAAATTTAACTATTTTATATAGTTTTTATCATGAATAGAAGTAATTTTAACTTGATTTCACTTAATCAACGAAATTATCAAAGATTAGAATTTTATAATTGTTAATAGCTATTTGAAAATTAAATAGTCATTTTTAAAAATAATATTCTAGGAAAACATCTATATTTATATTATTTGATTAAAATATATTATGATAAAGTTGAGATACTTAGTGATTTTGGAATAAAATTAACAATAATTAAATATAATTATAATTATATTATATTTTTAATTTATATTTATATTTTTTATATTATTATATTATTTTATTTTTATAGAAAGGATTAATATCTAAGATAAATATTAAATTAAATTAGCAGATAATATTTGTGTGATTGATATTATGTGGGAAATAGGTTAAAGAAATAAATAAATTGAAATTTAATAGAAAGTCAGTGCTTGTAAGTTGTTTGAAAAATAATATAAACATAATATATAACAAAAAGGAAAATTAGTTTATATTAAATTTTGTAAGACTATTAAGATAATTTATATATAAAATCGGATATATATTATTTTATAGTTCTAACCTTCTCTAAGTAAATTCAATAATTTCAGATAAAATATATATATTATAATTGTTTATAATTCTGGCTAGTTCTGCCTCTTTCAACCTTTTTATTTTACAGAAATAAAATTTTTCATTTCCGGTAGTACAGAAGACGTATTTTGGGTCTATCTTGAAGTAGCAGTGATAAGTTCACTAACTAGCCAAGAGGAAAGGATGATGAGAAGAGTATTAGACAGAAATAATTTAATTTAGATATGCAATTAATTGATGATGAGAGTAATAGAATAGTAATATATATATGATAATAAATAGTAGTACTAAGTAATATAATAGAAGTATAACGTAGTATATAGATATATAGATTTAGTATATATGAGTCAAGATATGATAATATTATAGATGAGATAAGGTATTGAAGTAGTGAAGTGAATATAAATATAATCTCAGATAATATGAATATCGAGGGCTAAATGAATAATTAGTAGTTAAAAATATTTAAATAAGTATATTTCGCTAAATCGTTATAAAATGGTAGATAAAGATACTTACTATATTAATACATCGAATAAAATTTGAGTTTAAGCTTCCCAAAATTTTTCTAAGTTAATAATCATGAATTTTTGGGTCGATGTTTTTTTCTATGAATTCACGACACGAAAGTACTCACTTAAAATATTTCCCGTTTTTAGCGCGCTTTAACGGTTACCAACTAATATTAAATTTAAAGTTACTGTAAATTCTGTTTGTTTTTCTTTTTAAATGAGGTATAATTTGATATGCAGAAGTGAGCTCTCGCTCCTGTTCCTCATCTTTTATACTTGAGTGGGTTGTGCAATGTGGGATTCCATAGGATGTGTATCCTGTGGAAAGTCTATAGAACTTATTGTGAAATCTATTCGAAACTTGGAATTCAAATTAAAATTTACAAAAGAAATTTGTTTTATGACAAAAATGATTGAGCAAATGGGAAATTTTCAAAAATATCTAAATAAAACAGCTATTCGACTTAATTGAAGGTTCTTCCCTCCATTGGTTTGTTCCCAGTGTGGTTTCTTTTACCGTTTTCACCAGTTGGGATTTTTAAATAAGTAGAAATCTACACTTGGGTCTATTAAATATATCCTGATGTTAGAGAGCCCAAATTAAGCAATCGGGACGCTTTTCAGAAGTGCCCAAGCCCCCTTAAAAAATTTGTTAAAATTTAATAAATTTGAGAGTCATCTAAAAAAATTAAAAGAATCAAAAATATTAAATAAATTAAAAAGAGTTAAAATAATCGATAACCTAAGAAAGAGTTAAAAGAAAGTTTATGCAATAACTTATTAGGGCTAATGGTGTTGTGGTGTCCGGCTTATCCAACATGACAGTTCTGCAATAGTGACCTGGAGGTACGGGTTTTCTAAGTTTCTTGAAAATCTCGTGTAAGAGATTGAGTCTCCTTCTCCGTCAATCGTGGAAGCCTTTTTTCTCGCAATTGTATTTTTGAAGTTTCCCATTCGCCATGTTCTCCTACAATACCTTAAAGAGAAAGAAAAATATCGGAAGCAATATTATTGGTTCTTTAAAAGATTGGAAAGACTTTTATCATGTTAATATGTAACAAATGCGTCACCAGTAAATTCTATGATTTGTATTTATAAAGAACTTGTCACTCCACGACACTTAGTTCTAACATATGACAGTCACACTATCGTTCTGAATATGTAGTAGATGCTGAATAAATAGGTTTGCGTGTTCAAGGTAAGTGTTACTATAAAGTGCACTGTTTGTGCATGTTACATTTGCAACAGTGAGTCTTAGTGACTGAATTTGATATATCTAAAAATATGAATGTTCGATCCTGTTGTTGACTGGTATAAAGAATGTTATTGACTGTTCCATAATGCTATGAATGTTTCAAAAATGCTGTTTGACTGGTATTGCTGAGAGAGGATTAACTTGCTCTGTTATAGCTTGTGAACTATTGTGATATTGATATGATATTAAATGTTTGATCAATAAATATTAACAAGAAGACAATGGACGAACAATAATTTTTCTAAAATATAATAGTGTGAAATTGCTAATTAGTCATAACAGTATGACAGTGTACAGTGTTTCTAATTACATCTGTAAATTATTCTTAAAACAGGTTGAAATATGTACTAGTATCTATATAATAAGTATATTTCACCTACCACAGACCCGATAGAGTTACCATTTACAAAATACCCACAGTTGTATTAAAAAAAAATTGTTATATATGAAATAATTAAGTTAAATAATTTGTTAGAAATATATTATTTAAAGTAATTGTTAAATAATATAAAATAATTTTTCCGAAACTTAATTGAGAAATGTGGATGGAAGAAATTTTCGTTAGTCTTTAGTTTACAGAGAAAAATTTATTTTAACTTTTTCTTTTCATTAAGTCCTGTTATTATTATTAAATTGTGATTACACTAATACATTTATTTTGTTAATATTAATATATAAATATATATAAATATTAAAATTAAATTTTAATTTTATAGTGATCTTAGTTGTTATTTCCAGATTAAATATTAAAAATTTACGCCTTATTAGGCCTATAAGCTTCAATTAGCCAGGGATATAAGTGAGTGTAGTGATGATAATCTAATCAATTCTCGGATATCATTTATAATAACTCATATGAGTAAATTATAAAAAACAAGTTAATCCATCGTATTGAATAGCAAAATTTCAACATATGTTAAATTAATAAAGTTGCAATTACATATACAAAAAGATCGTAGACGTCACGATAATTTTCAAAATTGTAATATATAAATGTATTATTGAAATACGAAAACAGTAGGATCAAATATCTTATACAAAACTATTTTTAAGATATAATGTATAATAAACATTATTACCAGCTTCATATTTAGAAATCCATTTAACTAACACTTATCACTATTAAAAAGAGATAATTAACTGAAGATCTGAAGTCAGAGTTCCACTGCTAGGAATTTATGTGTTGTATTACGCATTTTATTTTAAATTAGAAGTCCATGCCCTAGGACTTAATTAATAGTACTAAATAACGGTATCAGGTACCAAGGAATATAAATTTAAATTAATTAATTGAATGAAAATATATACCGATGGTTAGGTGGTATGTCTTTTGAACAATGATTAAGGGAGATTCCTCATGTATAATATTATTATATATATGATAAATATAATATATATATATAAATAATAGGATGTATATTCATAACAACAAGCATGACATTTTGGTCTCCACTGTTACCTAGATACTAAAACCATCAATGATCCTGAATAAATTCGTTCCTCAAAGTGTTCCCACGCTAAATATTATAAATATAACCTGTAAACATGAATCACAATTAAATGTACCCTTAGGTAAGTATATTAAATATAATCTATTACTTATCAGATTAAGTAAAAATATCTTATGTATAAAAATTTTATTGGATTTAAAAGTAGTTATAGTTAAATATATAGATAATTAAAATAATATAATATTCTTATAATAATAGAAAAATTTAATAAAAGTTCAATATTTATATAGGTGACTTATATTATACTACCTGATATATTAAATGTATATTTACATTTAACACTATAAAAGAATATATTTAGGTTATCCATTAATATATAAAATATAATTTTATATAATATAAATTATATACCTATAATATAATATATATGATATGATTAAATAAAATATTATAATTTTTAGCAAGATCACCCATTAATAAGGGCAACAAAAATATAAAGAACTATGAAATTTCCTAGTGTGTCGTGTGGACTGAATAACAACTTAGTTTAGAGACAGGATAAGGGGCATATCTATCTAAAATGGGCCAATGGGACAGAATATATGGAATCATGCAAATAACATAACCATATAAACTAGCGTATAAATATTTTATTTGACACACACCATTTGGATATTCCGCACAATTAACCTATCTTGAACACGCCCTTTTTGATATATTTAACATTTCTTTTGATAAAAAAATTATGTAAGAGAGAAAAAAAAAATTCAATATTAATTAAACCTTAACACCATATAATATACTACTAAACTTGGATAAGATTACTAATATAGAGACTGATTAATTAAAACATGACATTGAATAACTTTACTATTAGGTAACAAATGTATTATTTCTGTTGTGTGCAGGTCAAATAAGTGTCTAATGCGTGCACTTTTAAATATTATATTCAAAAACATTATCTGAGTAAAAGAGAATATAAGTTTAAAGAACAAGTTAATTTTCAATGTTGAAAATTTTTATTCGATTACAGAACATTTGGGAGGGTAATCATGAACCTATGAGTTGTAACGATTATCTAGATCAATCTTAATATTAACACGAGAGTAACTCAGACGTATACAAGACTAATGTGTCTTTTATTTGAGGTGGTGAGAAGAAACGCTCATAATTAAAGATTTATGGAATGGTACGAATATGTTCATAAACTGTTAGCTCGTTTGCATAACACGAGTTTATTTAATCAAGAAACATATTTTTTTCCATCCTTTATGTATAAATGTATATTATACTTATTCAAATATGTATAATGATTAATTGCATTTATACTGTAGTTATATTTATTTCTCCGTATCCTATATCTATTTTAATTAAGGTTCTCAACAGAAAAAAGCACACATTTTGAAGTTTTAAGATCGTTGAATGATGATCTTACCTTATTTATGTACTCTTCATCATTCTGGTATGAGACTCTACGGATATCTGGTAATGTATAATAAACTTCCTTGGGTGGAGGAGGAGATGCCTTGGATGGGGAAGGAGATTTCTTGGATGGCGAAGGAGATTTCTTGGATGAAGGAGAAGTAAAATTAAGGTCTTCAAATATCTGAGATTTGTTAAAGCTTCGACAATTCTTTTGCATCATGTTTTCAAGCAGACATTTTTGTAACTGTAAATCCTGTAAACCTCCTTTCATCGGCTTTACAGATATGACCAAATTTGTTGGTAAATCGGAAGCAGATTCTTTGATGCTATCGTTGCATTTCGGACATGCTTTAGTTCTCTTAGAAATACAGCACAGGCAAATTGTATGGCCACATTTTAGTATCTTCGGCATATATTTTTCACTATCGTAAATAATATGGCAACCTGGGCATATTTCTTCTTGATGAACAATCTCAACTGAAAAATATTTTTGGATTCATTCAAATATTTTGATTGAGTAGAAAATGTTTTTAGAAAAAATCAAATGATCCCTTTCAAAACTTACCATTATTGCAATTTAAAAAATTTGAACAACAAGAATTGAAAGTAAAAAAAAATTACATCCTAAAATATTTCACATAATGCCTGATAACGATAACAAATATGACTTATTTAAAACTGCTTTATATTTTCTTTTGTCGCTTCAAGCCCATGTAAAAACAAGACACCATTTAAACTATAGAAAAATAACGTACACATGGTATTAACTTTTGGAAAAGAATGTAAAGCACTAGTCTATGCATTAGGGGAAGCCTATGTATCTTCTAACGAATTGATTCCCAAACTGGGGGTAAATTACCCCCGGGGGGTAATTTATTAATTTTTCTGGGTAATGGAGGAGTGTGAGGGGACAAGAGAAAAAGTTTGGAAAAAGAAAAGAAAAAACTGTGTGGCAACCCTGATGACTCATCTACGTCACTCACTGCTTGAGGCTGCCTCTATTTTATAGTCAGTTACTCAGTTTCTCTGTGAACATCAGCCCAGGCAGTATTGTTGACATTTATCCATTATTTTTTATGCAGCTTTTTCTTTTTATGCAGATTAAACAATAAAATGTCCAAAAAGCACACCTATTTTAACACCTTTCTTCGCCATGGCTTTGTGAATTTACCTTCTGGTGGAGATGATCTGCCGCAATGTGTGGTACATGTCACAAAGTGTTGACAAATGAAAGCCTCAAACTATCAAAACTCTCAGCACACCTCCATAATTGTCATCCAAATCTTCAAAATGAGGATCAGGCTTATTTTCATCGCTGGGTTGTAGCACTGAATAATATAAAGTTGCCGAACAACAGAAATGCCACACCATTGCAGAGAATCTGATTATGCCTTGTGCATATGAGGTGGTAACAAGAGAAGACACTGAGTGCCATATCTCTATCAAACAACACAATCCACCAACGAGTCGATGACATGGCATCAGATATCCTGTCCCAAGTTACAACAGAGATCACGGAAAGCTCATATAGCAAATTCTCTTTGCAATTTGATGAATCGTGATGTAGTCAGTTGTGCTTTTCTCCTTGGGTTCGTCCATTACTTCCACCAGGACAAGATCAAAGAAGAGTTCCTATTATGTGAAGATCTGCTAACAACCACAAAGGGAGAAGATATCTTCAATGTCATCAACAGTTTCATTACCAAGAATGGATTGGAACAGCGTTCAACAGGTAGGGAGAGATGTTTTAAATTTTTTTTAAATGTCTTATAAATTCAAATAAATTAAAACCATATAATTATAACGCAAAAGATAAGTAAGAATCACCAACTGAAACTATAATAAATTTTATTTTTAATTCAGGTCTCCATCGATGGAGCATCATCGATGATGGGTGGATCGTGGATTACAGGTCCTCATACAAGCTGTGAATCCAGAAATTTCTGTGGATCATTGCATCATTCATCGGTACTCTCTTGGATCGAAAAGCTTGCCTGGTAATCTGAAGTTAGTGTTTGAAGATGTGTTGAAAATCGTCGACTTCATCAAATCCAGGAATTTGAATCCGCGTATATTCAAGGAGCTGTGCAAGGAAATAGGAGAGCAGTATGAAGTTCTGCTTTCCACACCCACGTTTGCTGGTTGTCAGGAGGCAAGGTTGTACGTCGAGTCATCCAGCTGCGAAAGGCTATTCAGGAATTCCTGGAACAAAAAGGATCTAATTTTGCTACCAAATTCACTGATAAGGAGTGGCTTGCTCGACTTTAGTTACTTGGCTGACATATTTGCGAAGCTTTCAATAGTGGTAATTTGCAACTCTAGGGTCTGAACACGACTGTCATTGCTGCCCATCAAACTGTGACTGCATTTCTGGGGAAACTGCAGCTCTGATTCGACACTTGGAGAAAGGAGTGATCCGCCCAGTTCCAATAATAATAATTAGAGTAATATGAGTTGAGGAGAATAATGCTTGATCACTTCTACAGATCATCAACAAAAAGATGACGAGCATTTGAAGGAGCTTGAAACAAACATGCATCGCTACTTTCCAGGCAGTGACCAAGAAACAGCCAGTCTTCAGTGGATCATTCATCCCTTCTCTGTACCTCTGATGATGCCATTCATGATGATGATTTCTGCAGAGCAGGAGTGGATTACAATGCGGTTTCACCTTGGAAGCCTTGAGTGGGAATTCTAACACCAAAAGCAGATTCTTTTGATTTTACGCCGACTAGCTGACTAGCCAACTCTGTCCAAGAGAGCCTTGAAGTTGTTGGTATCATTCTCAACAACGTATCTCTGAGAAAAGGGGTTCTCAAATGTGCTGGGGATGAAAACCAAAAAAAAGGTCTCCCTTGAATGTTGTAAACGATGCCAGGCTAGCACTTTCAACCACGAAGCCAAGAATTCCTTAACTAGCTTCAAGCATGCAACTCCATCCATCCCACTGATGTTCTTTGGACTTTGCCAATAGTCATTAGAGATGCACAATGTTCAAATACATTGCTACAATAAAATGAAAAGAAAATATCCCAATTTTTAATCTAGCCATATATATTAATGTTGACAATATTTTGTGAAAGGAATTTGCTTAATGTGGTAGTTAAATTGGGTAACAGGCTGAAAAAGTTTGGGAACCACTGTTCGAACGTCATAAAGAAATCTAGGCATTATGATAGTATAACTATGGATTTATTACATATAGTGTTATTATATATATATATATATATATATATATATATATATATATATATATATAGTTATATATATATATATATATATATATATATATATTATATATATATATATATCAGTGGCGAAGGGTCCAGTCTCTATTGATGAGGAGATGACTGACCAGATGAGATAAAAATATATCAATCATTTTTTCAAATTTCATTATTACATTTTCATTTTCACTATAGTATATATATATATATATATTTATATATATATATATATATATATATATATATATATATATATATATATATATATATATATATATATATTATTGAAGCGGCGCAATGAAAACGCGAAAGCGTTTCAATGATAAATGCGAAAACGGCTAAAACACCCAAATTGAATGAACGAAGTACAATTG
>JABUQX010022822.1:0-22500 GCA_015478945.1 Trachelipus rathkii
AAAGAGAGATTTCTAAACTAACTAATAGGGTAAGCTCTAACCGAACTAAAAAAAAATTCATTCGCGCCTAGAAATTGTTTAGGTATATATAGCTAGCTGTGATAATTTTTGAGTAATCTGAACGGCAGTTCGTCGTGGGTGTTAAGTAAGTTTTTTCATATATATATAGTATTAAAATTATTATTAGTAATATTTATTTAAAGTATATATTATATATATATTAATAATAGGGGAGTATAATTATTATTATATAATGTTATTATGTTTTTTTTGATTTTTTATATTATTTATATAGTATATATTAATTATAATATTATATTATATCTTATATATTAAATATATATAATATAGTATATATTTATATATATATTTTTTATTGTATTATACATATAATATAAATATATATCTATATATAATATTTACTAATATGATAATTATATGATCTATCTGTAATATTATTTATTATATATTATTATATATTTTATATTTAGTATATGCTCAGAATGTGTTTATATTTACTCAGAAAAATTCATATACAATACTTAATATTAAAAAAGCAGGAGATTTCGATGAAATGATATCAGATAGCGGCCCCACCCTTCCACTAGCTTTAATTGATTTTTCTTCTGGAATCATCTCGTTTTTTCATTTTGAATCAGAATTGGATTTTATTAAGTAACAATTGATCATTTTGCTTGTTAATTTCTTTTCTATTCGTTGTAAATGGTATCTGATTTCGTCTTAAATGCTTCTTAATTGAATGGCTTTTTATTGAATTTAGAAACACACGTTTTTAATAGATTAGTGGGCATTTTCTTGTTATTGATTTCTTCCAGTTTTTTCATAGCTGGTACGACAAAGTTTTCCATTTGTAGTTCTGGGGTGCAAAGTATTTGTGATGTTTCCTGACAGCGTCTCATGAGGTTGAAGGAATGAAGGTACTTCATAGTGGATGGTATTCGTCAGTCTGAGGCTATCTTGAAGAGTCATTTTATTTCTACCTTTGTTTGATTATTTGATAGGTATTTTTGATACAACGAGTTTTTTTCTTCAAGTAAATAAATATCAGAGTCTTTAGTTTTTTTGATAAAAGATCTGTAATTCAACTATAGATTCAACATAATTTTCTGTGCTATGAAGCTTTAAATCATTCCAGCATAGCGATATTGCTGTATACAACTGAATCGACTGAGTAGGATTAATTCAAGTTCGGAGATCGATCAGCTTCAGAGACTCTGAACTTGAGTTTTTTGAATGATATCGCGGTTTTGAGTTAGGTTATATAACATCCTAGAATATATCTATATATATAATATATATATATATTTACATATTTATATATCTTATATTATCTATATATCTTATAATGAATTTTTAAATGATCTGAAGGCAGCAACGGCACGCACCGACAAAGCTTCGCCACCGCGCACGACGCACGAGCTTGCCCGGCACCGCACGCACAGTATAAAAAATTTCTCGACGCGCACCGCGCAACGATTTAAGCTCGACCGCGCACGCGCATCGGCACCGGGCGTTTGCAACTAATATATATATATATAATTATATCTATATATATATATATATATATTATATAGTATAATTATATATATTATATATATATATATATATATTATTTAATTTATATTATATGTTATATTATAATTATAATATATATTATATCTTATATAACTATATTTATATATATATAAAAATATATATATATAAATTATATTATAATATATATATATATATATTATATAGTATATAGTTACATATTATTAATCAGAAGCAGCTATAAACTGACTCTTTACTACGAGAATTTGAAATTTTTAAACTAAATTTTAATCTTTGCATTGATATATTATAATATTATATTATATATATTTATAGTATATAATATATATTTATATATATATTATATATTATATATATATACTATATATATATAATTATATATTATTTTATATTATATATTCTATATATATTAATTATATTATATAATATTAATCTATAAAATATATATAATATATATATATATATATATGTATATATATAATTAGTTATAATATATTATAATATATATAGAAACCAAAGCTCAGGCTGAGCCTCTAATCTAGGAGGTGTTCATTTAACGTCCGAGCAGGACGTAGAGCCAAGCTAGGAGAGAGTAGTTCCATTCTCGCAGCGAGCCAATTGAGGAACTGAGCTCGCTTTGTTGGCGAGTGCTTACTACTCTAGCTATCGGGCGCTTTAATACATAAAGTATAAATAAAATACATGATAAAAAATAATACATAATTATTTATATTATTATTTATATAAGTTATTATTAATATTAATATATATATATATATTATATATATATATTTATATATTATTTATATATATATATCTGTTATTACTATTTTATATTATCTATTATTTATACATTTTTTTACATTATTACATTATAACATTATTTTCATTAGCTTCATATTGTCTGATCTTATTATTGTTACTTATCATTCATCAGTTATTTCATATCATTATATGTTATCACTACATTATCATGTTATATTATGATACTGTATTTTGCTTGACGGCATAATACCAATCTTCATGGGAAGATAAATGAACAGCCGAAGGAGTTCCAGTCCAGGCGTGTTATAGAACCACTCTTCGGTAGTTTTGACGAAGAAGTTGTTCATCCCCAAATTCGTCTTCTTATAAATATAATATTATATTATATATTATATATATATAGTATATAATATATATATTAATATATATTTATATATATATTAAATATTATATATATTATATATATATATATATAAATATTATAATATATATATATTATTATTATTGTAGTATATGTATATATATATTATATACTATATATTATTTATCTATATTATATAATTGTTATATTATATTATATTATTGTTATATTATTATATATAGTATATTCTATATATAATATATTATATTATATATACTAGAGTGTCCTGTAAACGCGAGTAGTGAAGGGGTGGGAATACGCTAAAAACGCAAACCGAAGTTGCACCGGAAGTTGACTGTTGCAAGCCACATTTGCAACATCCGCGTTTTTCAAGCTTGACGTGTAAAGGTTAGGGTTTTTAAGGTTGGTGAGACCGAATTTAAGGTTGGAGACGCTTTCAGAGGTTTTTGAGCTGAACTACGGTTGTACCAACGGGGGGCGGAGCACCCAAAGGAGGTGTTGGCTTCTAGAAGGTTTAAATGATCGATAGACAATAAGTTTTTGATGGTTCAATCGTTTATCGAGTTTTTTTCCCCTATATGAGTTAAATGTTTCTACGTGCTCTGGTTTGACTGAAATATTAATCGAAGAAAATATATTAATAACCATTCGTTCCGATGATATCGGCCGTAAGTGCGAGTAATATTAAAGGGGACTGGACCCTGAATCTTGTATGGAAGGATTCAGCACCTGAAACTGGGAAGTGATTCCTGGAATCTGGGAAAATGATTCTGGACTGGAATCCTGAAAAAAAAACTTTAATGAGATAGAAAAAAGAAGGAGGAAGCCGAAAGGTTGGAAGAAGGTGTTTGGAACCGCCTTTGAGTGGGTCCCTACGATACAAAGAAGTTTAAATTGCACGGAGTGCATAAGAGAAGTGGGGATGAGGAAGGAGAAGATAGGAGAGGAAGGATGAGTTGGAAGGAGGGAGAAGGAGAACGAGAAAGGTGGAGAATGGTGTTTGGACGACGGGAGGTGGTCTAACTGAAATAAAAGAAGTTAAATGCACGGAGTGCATAGAGAAGATGGAGGAATGAGGAAGGAGGAAAGAGGGGAAGGAGGAGGGAGAAAGGAGACCTGAGAAGGAGCAGAGTGTACTCGCTACCGGTGCCCAGGGCCGGTGGGTGACTGAGTTTGTAACTCGTTTAGGCAACAACCTGACTTTTTATTTTCATAAATTCTCGTTTTGGATCTATGTTTATAGATCCGTCACTTAAAATATTTTGTTTGCTGATTTGTATTTTTATTAGTTTGGTATATGTAGTTATTCCTTTCATGTTTTTAATTTTTTTTTCAATTTAATTTTTTAATTACTCTATACGTTTATTGTTTTCCCTACTAAATTGACCTTTTTTCATGTTTATATCATTAAAAATTTGTCCTTTTTACATCATTAAAGCAGTAATCAGTAAATTCAGATTTCAACTCCCGTCACCTCATACCATTTATCTTATTTGATATCTATTGATCTGTTGATGTAGTCATTATTTTGTTATAACGTAGAATACAAAATTTATTTATTTTGTTTTGTTTCTTTTAAATTTTGTTGGTGTGGGTTTATAAATAAAATATCTTATTCTTTTTATGTTTATAACTTAAAAAATTTTGCAGTTTTTAATACTCTAAGCAGTAAATAGTAATAGTTTGATTAATGCCCTTCGTGTGTTCATCCACGTCTCCTACTAGCGATGATTATTGAGTGGTAGTTGATCTTTGAGTGTCTAGTTGATGTGCAAATCATGATTTTTGGTATAACATAACACTAAACTTTTATTTATTTTGTTATCTGTTTTCTTTTTTTTTTGTGTTTTTATAAAAAAAATTATTTTTTATGTTATTACTTAAACAAATTTGCATTTTTTCATACCCTAATAGTAATAGTAATAGTTAATCATTAATCAGTAAATCGTCATCAACTATCTGCTACCCTCATATCTATTGGATTATTGTGATTATTGATCTATTGGATCTATTGATCTATGTCATATTTTGTATAAATATAACAACTTTTTTTTTGTTTTGTTTCTTTACTATTTGTGTTTACTAAAATTTCTTGTTATTTACTGAGATAACAAATTTGATTTGTTACATACTGCTTAGAAGCAGTAATAGTAGTCAGTAATCAGTAATCAGTAATGAGTAATCAGTCATAGTAGAATCAGGTTGATTAACTAATCTCGCACCTGCTACCTTAAGTGATGCTATATGATCTATTGATGCTATGTTGATATAGTTGATCATCATATTTTTTACTTCTATATTATAAATTTTCTAACTTTTGTTTTTGTTTCTTAAATTTTCGTTTTTTCTTCACTTTTCTCTCATTTTGGGGTTCATGTCTTATAATTTGCTTTTCAACCTCAGTCTCCTATTTCCTTTTTGTTCACTAATTTTAGCTCATTCACTCCATCAGATGCTATTGATATATTTGTCATGCTTAGTTGTTCATGTATGATTTTTTAAACATATAAATAATTTTTTGCTGTAGTGGTGTTGTTGAACTATGTCGCGTTTGTTGTTGCATTTGTCGCAGTTGTTGATGTTGTTGTTGTTGAATGTTTGGCGTTGGCATGTTGTTTTGTTTGTGGTTGTTGTTTGGTTATTGGTGTTGTGTGTTGTTGTTGTTGTTGTTGTTGTTGTGTTGTTGTTGTTGTGTTGTTATTGTTGTTGTTTGTTGTTGAATATATACAACGCTTTTTCAAAATATTTCTAAAGTACAAAGTTAATATTAATTAATTGTAATATGAAAATAAATCTATCGCATTTAGGTACTGACATTACGATTTTTATAAATAAATGGACTGATAACTAAGAGTTCAACTTAACAGCAGAAGTACATAAGCAATCTCAATCTTTACTATAGCACAACTCAAAATATTATTGTTATCCAGAATAGGTCCTAAAATATGGATAAAAATTTTTTTTTTTTTTTTTTCTGATGAATATTATCTTAATTTCCAGTATTTGGTGTGCTGATTAGAAATGCACATCATATTCTTCCTCACGTAGGATTTTCAAATGCTTTTTATATTTTACTTTAGTATTTTCTTTTCTGTTTTACAAGGGCTGTGCTTACCTGTTTGGTTAGTAAAATGTTAACCATCAATTTTAAACATAGAGGTCAGGAACCTGTCATATTATGTAGTAGTATATAATATATTCTTTATTTTATACTATATATTATATATATATTAAGTATATATATATATATAGGTATTAATTTAATAGTAGTACTCGTTATAGTTACTTTGCGTCGTTGATATTGTCTTGCTGTCCTGGTACCGGAGCTCCGAAGTTGCGTTAGATGTTTGCGACTCTATGATAGATACTGCAGAGTAGACGTTCTGGTGGAGGTTTTAGTGGTTAGTAATCAACGACCTCAATTGTTTAGATAACTCAGAATTAATGATCTTTGAGGGATTTAGATGTACGAGTAGTCGCCGAATATATTGCCTCAAGGTGAGGAAAAATTTTTAGCACAGTTACATCTTTTCTGGTAGTGAAACGAGTTTTTCTTCATAATTTCTCAAAAATAGATGAACTAGTTTCTGCATATATCATGTGGGCTGTTCAGTAGTTAATGTAAATAAAATATGTGGGTGGAGGGTTTTTGTTTATTGATTCTTCAAAAGTAACCGGTCCTCCTTCATATTGGCAATAAGTTTGCCTCAGTAACCAGTTGCTCATTCTGTTTATTTGAAAGAACGTTAGAGAATTGAGTATTGATTTTGTCGAAGTAAAATCTAGACCAAGAGGGACTATATTTGGGATTTGAGTGATTCCCACGCCTTCTAGAAAGTCGAAGGCGGTACTCAAATAACCTTGTTTTATTGGTGAGTGGGAAGTCGAAACTAAGCCGTATTGGGTACAAAGGAGTATCGAGGAGATATGGGTTGAAGTAAATAGAAGGTCGTGAAAGAAAACCTTGTGGACCCATAGATTATTACTCCGATGCATTACATCAATTTGTGCATAGATGAGCACGTTTACAGTTCTCTCTAAGGAGGGGTAGATGTTCAAATACTAAGGGAATTCCCTGCATTGGATCCGATCAGTAAATTGAAAGATGGATTTATTTGTTGTCCTGATATTCAAAAATGAAGACCCAAGGTCTGAAAGAAAATGGATGTAAAAGAAAGTTTCGAATGGTTGTCATCAGGAAGGTGTCATGTAAGGTTTCTTGGGTAAAAATAAAGACACATTTCAGACAATAGTTAAGATGTGCTTACCAAATTTGAAGAGAACTGGGAGTGTTTTCTGATAGCTTAGATGTGTACTTTTTATTCTCATTTGGATTACTTTCAGATTCCTAGAGAGCTATTAGGAGAGCAGGCGAGGTTCCACAAGATGTGAAGAAATGGGAGGAGGTAACAGGTGCTTGGAAATCTAGTGGTTAGGGGCTAACTTGCTGGGGTTTGCTTCGAGAGCTAGTAGCACATATTAAGGGAAAAGTCAGAAAAGGCTTCAAATCAAGGAAAACGCTACTCTGGTGCGTCTTGAGTAAGGTCGACGTGTTATAAATTTTGCCGCCGCTACTAATTATTTTGTAAGTTCATTTGTCTCATAGTTTGTTTTTATCACATATTTTTCACTTAAAATAATTTACTTTCAAATGTTAAATAAATGTGTTTTAATTTAAAACACTTTAATTAACCATTAATGATAAGTATTTACGGGGTGCTGATTGGTCATTGGTTTTGTGAAAATCTTACGTGTTAGAGGCAAACTGTGTCATATTGGTTATAGCACTCAAACATACGTTCAAGCAGTTAACTAATAGAACTATTTTTGGCAAAAGTGAAAAAGATGCCGTAGTGCATGTGTTATATTTTATATTATTGATTATATTATTATTATTATTATTATTTTATTATATTGATTTTATTTATTATTATTTTAATTATTATTATTTTATTTATTATTATTATGTTATATTATGTATTAGTCCACTAGATTCACAACACCAATAACGGGTGCGATCACTTTGCCTCCAGGTCAATCTAAACATTGGAGGTGCTTGTCTTCAGACTAGACATTACTAATCTTGTTAGCTCCAAGGGTACCAATCAGTGAACTGTATCTTGCTATGCATCCCGGGGGGACAGCCAATTAACTATCGAGGATGATTCATTAATTGTATATTTTTGCACCATGAGAAGGGTACGGATTATTACTTGTTCATAGTTTTTGACACATGAGAAGGTAAAGAGATTTATTAATTTTTTACTTTTGTCCTTACTTAAAATCTGTTTTTATCTTAATACCGTTAGTTTTATTATTATTATTATTATTATTATTATTATATTAATATTATTATTATTATATTATCATTATTTATTATTCACTTATGTATTATTTATGTATGTATTATGTATTATGTATTATTATTATTATTATCATTATTATTATATCAAACTATATAGTGTTTTATGAAATAACCACCTAACTACCACACTCACAACCACACGGCACAACTAATTATAGACACTTTACGTTATACTTTAGCCTGGCAATCTCGTACTTGTTAGCTGATAACATTGACTCTTTTTTCTATGACGTCAAGCAGATGTGTAAATTTTCGTATCGTTCGCTGGATTCCTTAATTTTTGCACTATGTTTATGATATACATTTCGTTTTGTTGGTTTTTTTTTTACGTTTTCTATATTCTTTATATTTATATTTGTAAAGTTATTTATTTTTTATTTATTTATTTTATTTTTATTATTTTTATTTTTTATTTTTTAAATTATCTATATATTTTAAAAAACGTTTAATTTTATTTTTGCTTTTATTCTTGATATATATAAATTTTAGTTGTTAACTAAATTTATTTATTTTATGTTTATAATTAATTTTTTTTTTGTTTTTTACATACCTAAGCAGTAAATCTAGTAATAAGTTAAGTCAATACCGCCACCCGCACTCCTCTCTCATGATCTATTGATCTGATTGATTATTGATCAATTGATCTATTGATTCCAGTTCCATTTCGAGTATCATTTTGAGGGAAACATAACTAAGATAAGTTCTTTATGAGCGATGATCGCATAGCAAGTTTTTTCCATTATACGCTAGCATAACAACTGAAATAAGAAGTTATGCATACGAAACGTAACTGTTTCAACGTTTGTCAGCATTCTTCTACATTCAATTGGTTATTTTACATTAACATTGTAATGATTTACAACAAATTTTATCATTATGACCTTTGTCATGAATTTATACTATGCAGACCTTACGTAATATATGGCTAACGTATGAATTTTTTACATTATAAGCTAACATGAACATATGCCGAATTAGAATATAATGTACAGACGACAAAATAACATACTCAAGTATGATAATCTGCTACTATCTTACAGTTCGATACTTATCAAGGTGGAAGAGTAACAAGCATACAAAACTCAATGTATGACAACTTTTTCCGCAATACCAGCAACAGCTAAAGGGAGTATTATTAACAAATCCTTAACAAATGAGCAATTCCTATCAAAGATATCAACATCTTGACTACGAATTGACACTCAAATTGCTTTAGAGCAAAATATTAAATTAGATTTTGAACTTGAATAAAGTAGCTTAGAAATTTCGGATAAGCTAAATTACTCGTGCAAAACTTACCTATACCAGATTCTATCATTCATAGGCAGTACGAATATCTTAGAACTTATCATTTTCTATCAAATGTTCAGTTTAATTTACTTGTAAAGTAATTTTAACAAAAGTAAAAATTAAATATAGCCTTTATATATTTCTATATATATATAGTGTATTATTTATGTGTATTATATATGTTATGAATATACCTATATATATTATAATGAACTGTTATTATTATATATATATTCTATATATAATAATATACATGAATAAATTATTAATTATTATATATTATATTATATTATTATTATTATTATTATTATTATTATATATTAATTATTAATTAATTATTTTTATTATTATTATTATCCACTTATGTGTTTGCACAAAGAAATAGTATGCGACCACTTCGCCAGCAGGCTCACAACTAGAACAAAGGTCGGTAAAATGGCTCTCTTGGAGGTGGATTACAAGAACGTAGAAGCATTCACAGGCGTGTGGAAAAAGATAATTGCTTGAGGGGAATAAACAAAGAACAGGGTCAGTTGCTGACTTCTTTTAGCGTTGGATGAATGGGAAGTGATTCGGTCTTTACAAATCTGTACATGAGGGGTAAAGATTGCTATGCTAAACTGTTGCAAACCCAACAACCTTACACCACAATTGACACTTACACACTACGACAAATATATATATATATGTATATATAATATATAATTATTATATATTATATATATATATATATAATAAATATATATATTATATATAATATATATATGATATTATTATTATATATATATATATATTATATATTATATATTTTAATATTATTTTAATATATTGTGCATTAACGAAATGTGTTAGAAAGACCGTGGCAAATAATAAGATATATTTTTTCATGTTAAAGTTTAGCAAAAAGTAGCTTAGAGGCCGTAATTATGAAATTGTAAAATATTATTATTATTTTTTCACATCTTATTATCTTTGTTTCTTATTATTTCTTTTTAAGTTTTTTATTCTTCTTTATATTTTATTTTTGTAAAGAACTAGTTTTTATTTATTTATTTTTTTTAATTTTATTATTAGATTTAATGCAGCACATATGAAGTCTACGCGGTCTAAATTTACCAAATTCGCATAATATATCTTTATATATATTTATATTTTATATATAATATATATATTATATACTATTATATATATTATATATATATTATATTATATATCTATTTATTTATTTGTGCTATGGTGGTAGTGATGTGTGTGTGTGTGTGTTGTGGTTGCATACATGTTTTACGCTGCAATTTTTACCCTCATGTACAGTGTTTGTACCGAATTCATATCATTCAGACAAAGAACAGTATGTTTCATGTAATGAATACACGCTTTCTTGTTTATTTCCTCAAAGTAATTATCTCTTTTTTTCACACACTTTTTTTTCTTTGGTTACTCAGGTTCCTTTGAATCACCCTCAGGAGCATTTTACCGACCTTTGACTAGTTCTGTGGCTGCTGTCGGAGGGGCGGCGAGATTGGTGTCGGGAGAACTATGTGGGATAATAATAATATAATTAATAATAATAATATATAATTAATAATCATATAATAATATAATAATATATAATCATAAATAATAATAATAATAGTAATAGTAATAATATAATATTTTGTTCGTTATTATTATTATAATATATTTATCTTATATATATTAATATATATATATATATATATATATATATAATATTATATATATACTATTATATAGTTATATATATATATTATTAAGTAATATATATATATATATTTTTAGGCTATATTTAATTTTGTTACGTTTTTTAAATATTACTATGACATGTGAAAATAACACTGATTTTAGAGAAATGATGAGTTTTGTAAGATAATTACTGTGTTAACTGGCTATGTTGTGATAGAATCGTGGGTATAGGTTACGTTTTTGCTGAGTATGTTAGGCTTATCCGAGAATTTTGCTAATATACCGTTTATTCATATTCATAATAATTTAAATACGATGTATGGTAACTCCTGACGAGGTAGTGTCAACGTAGTTAAGATTTGGTATCTTTGATAGATTGGTCTTTTGTTAGGGATTTTGTTAGATATACTGCTTTACCGTTGCTGGTATGTTGGAAAAGTTGGGATACATTTAGTTTTGTATGTGTTGTTACCTACTTCACCTTTGATAAGTATCGAAATTTGTGAATGTTAGCAGATATTCATCGTGAGGTTATGTTAGGGTTTGTCGTTGTACATTATCTTCTAAGTCAGGTTAGTGTTATATTAGCTTTATTCAATGTAATAAATTTGTCGTTGCATTATTCCGTAGGTCTGTATGATAATTAGACAAGGTTATATAAAGTTTATTTTTTAAATATTACAGTTAATGTACAATTAACATTGATATGTTAGAGATATGATTGAGAAAGGTGTGAACAGGTTACGTTTGTATGCTGTGCTGTTGTACATTATATGCTTAGTTCAGGTGGTGTTATAGTTGCTTTAATAATGGGAAAACTTTGCTATGTTGATCAGTGTATAAAGACTTTATTTTTATGTTATGTTCCTAAAATGATACTCGAAGTGACTTGAATCAATAGTAAATGTCAATAGATTAACTAGATCATAGATCATGGAAGGGTAGGAGGGCGGGGTGGGTGGTTTGATTTAACTGATTTACTGATTTAGCTGCTTTAAATATGAAAAAACAAAAAAAATTAGTTATAAACCTAATGAATAATTTTAGTTAATAACTATTAATATAGAATCCAAATATAATAAAGATTTTTTTTAATATATATAGATTATTTTAATAATGAAAATAAATAAATAAAATAAAATAATGGTAAATAAATAAAAACTTTTAACAACTGAATATAAGAAATACTGAAAGTAAAAGAAAATACATAACAAAACGAATGTTTATATTAAACATGTTGAAACGTAAAGTCTTCAGCGACGTATAGAAAGTTCCTCTGCTGATCGTCAAGATAGAGTCTGTGATATGTAAGTTAGTAAGATGATTGCCAGGCTAATGTATTAAGTAAGTGTCTATAATTATTGTGTGTGTGTGTGTGTGGGTATGTTTGTATGTGTGTGTAACATATAAAATACGTTGATAATATATGATAATAATAATAATAATAATAATTATATATATAATAATAATGAATAATAATAACGTATATAATAATATAATAATAATTAATACTAATAATAATAATATAATATAATATATAATAATAATATATAAATACTACAACCAACAAACACTGTTCTTAAGTACGGACAAGGGAAAAGTAATAAATCTTTTACCTTCTCATGTGTGAAAGATCTGGGGAATAGGTAATAAGTCTCGTTAGCCTTTCATGTGTGGGGAAAAGATATTAAGATAATGTATTCTCGGAATTTCTTGGTTCGTGATGGCATACGAATACTAGTTCTCTGTTGGTTACCCTGCGCGTACAAGTTGTCATGTTTAGGTGTCTGGTAGAGTACGATCCATACAATGTTGTTGTGACCTGGAGGCAAAGTGATCGCAAGCGTTATTGGTGTTGTAAGATCTATGTGGAATAAAATAAAAATCTTGATATAATATATAATAATAATAATAATAATATATATAAGTAATATAATAATAATAAATAATAATATATAATGATAATTATTTAATAAATAATATAATAATATAATAATATTTTGTGAGGTTGTGTTAGTAAAGATTGGATTGATATGTTGATTCTGCTGGGTAGTTGAAACTTCTATTTTATAGTTACCTTGTTAAATGATGCTGTATGTCGTTAGGCTTTAGGATTGAGATTATTATTTTGCTTGTTTCAATATTACAATGTAATGTAATATTAACATTAATTTTTAGAGATATGTTTAGAAAATGCGTTGTACTTATTTCAACAACACAACAACACAACACAACAACAACACAAAACAACAACAAAAAACAAAGAAACAAAATCCAAAAAAAAAAAAAAAACAAACAAAAACCCAACAACATTTCCACAACGAACAACAAAACTACTAACGCAGACGATTTACACGAACAACATCAATCAACTGCAAAATGCAACAACAGAACGTGACATTGTATAGTTCGAATTGCGCGGTTGGGAGGTGCTGTGATCTTGGAAGTGAGGGGTTCTTTTTGGTGGGTTAGGTTGTAGTGTGTTGTGGTGTGGCGTGTTTGTGTGGGGCGATGATATATATTGATTGAGTATATAAACGTTGGTGTTGGGTCGATGATATATGGATATGTGGGATCGGCTGTGTGGAGGAGTGAGTAGGTGTTATGTTGTATGTTAGTGGATTACAAATTTGTGTGATGATCATGATAATGATAAATAGTATCAATAAAAATTAATCGTTAGTAGTTAGTAGATGGTGGATGGGTATGGAGGATAGAGTGGGTGGTTTTGATTTCTGTTTTACTGCTTTAGGGTGTGTAAGATGCAAATCTATTTAAAAAGTATTTACTTTGTTAAAAAAAAGTTTAAAGATAACAATAAAATAACTAAAATGTTTTTGTGTTAGTGTTTATTCAATTGATTTGGATGGGAATGTGGATTAACGATCAATTATATGTGGTGGGGTGGATAGAAAAAATCAAAATAGGAGGTGGGGGGGTTTGACAAAAAAAAGTTCTAATATGGGAGTTCCGCAAGGAACTGGGGTGGACGTAAATATGGGTTATGGGAGGGTGGTGGATGTGGTGTTTTAGTGGTTTGATTGTATTTGATTGTTTGGATTTGATCTGGCTTTATGCTTGATTTACTGATTTACGTGATGTTTTATCGGTTTAGAGTATTGGTTGGGTAGTAGAATGGCGTAAGATTGTTTTGTTTATAGTTTTATAGCATGTAAAAAGAATAATTTTGTTAGTCTATTGACAGAAATATTAGAAGAAAATAAACAAATTAAATAGGTGAGTGTGCTTTGGTGTGTTTATGGTTATACAAATAGTTTTGGATGATCAGAATTCTAAAATTTCACTAGATCTGGAAATAGATCAAGTAGATTGATGGGTAGGGGTGTGTTTTAGGGGAGTGATGTTTTGTTATGTACTGGATTTTGTCTTGTGTAGCGGTGGATGTGGACTGGATTTGACTGGTGTTTGGACTGTGGATTTGCAGTGTATTGTGTTGAAGAGGTGTAGAAGTTGATAATTTTTTTTCGGCGAGACAGAGGTTTAGGAGAAGAAGAGAGACGAATAGTAGAGAATGGTTTTGGTGGTGGTGAGTTTGGTACAAAGTAGTGTGGGATTGTGGAGAGGTGCAGGGGGGTAATAGCTCATAGTGATTGCAATAGTAGGAAGGGTAGAAGGGTTGAGTGGTAGGGTTCAGTTTGATTAACTGATTTACTGATTTATTATTTCACTACTACAAAAGAAATAAGATTAAACAAAATTCAGATAAAGAAAATCTTACATATTAAAGAGATAGGATTATTTTTAGTTGTGATTTAAGAAAAAGAAAAAAATGGGGAAGTAAGTTTTGTGTTTGTTATCGTTGTAGTTGGGGGTGGTGGGTGGTGGTTGTGCAAAATATGATTGCGGTTGATCTATAGATTGAATAGATCAGATAAATAGATGATAGATGGGTTGAGCTGAGTGACTGGATGGTTTTGATAACTGTTTTACCTGATTACTGTTTAGGTCGTAAAGACAAATGTTTTTAAGTTAACAACTGTAGCATAAAATTATTAGTAAAAACAATAAAATTTTAATAAATTCATTAACAATTCTTGGAAACCCAAATTCAACAAATGAATGAATATAAAACTTTAAATAAAATCGCAATACAAATAATTTTAGTTGACGATTATAAAAAACGAGATTTTGAAATAGAAATGTCAGTCTTTAGAGCAATCGAATGTTTACAAACTCAGCAAACCGCACCGGCTCTGCACCGGTGCCGACATCAATACCTTCTTTATTTCCTCTTTCTTTCCCTTATCCTTTCCTCTTTCTCTTCTCAATTCTCCATCTTTCTATGCACTCCGTGATTCAACTTCTTTTAGTTTCAGTTAGGGACCCCTCGGGGGTTCCAAACATTTGTCCACCTTCTCGTTCGTCCTCTTCTCCTTCCTTATTCTCATTCCTCCTTCCTCTTCTCCTCTTCTCATCTCTCTTCTCTTATGCACTCGTGCCTTTGAATTCTTTATTTCAAGTTAGGGACACCATGCGGTTCAAACCCATTCTTACATTTTCGCTTCTCTTCTTCTCCTTCCTCATTCTTCCCTCCTTCTCCTTCTCTTCTCTTCTTGCTCTATGCGCTCCCGGATGTCTACTTCTTCTATCATTTATGCAATTTCATACTCTAAGTCTTTCTATTGGAAGGAAGCCTTTCCCGAAGGGGTGCATTCGTCGGACCTGATTCCAGGCTGACGGAGGCGGCGATACAAACAGACAAGAAAATAGATACTATCGCGCAAACTATTTATTATTTATGTTATTTATTTTTTTATTAAATTATTTTAATTTTTTTTTTTTATTTTATTTAGATTTTATTTTTTTCTATTATTACATTTTTTTTTTTTTTTTTCAGGATTCATGTTTAGGATCTCTTTCCAGTTTCCGTGAGTACTTTCCAGTTTCACAGTGTTCTGGACTCCTTCAGGATTCCAGTCACTTAATATTATCTTACTACTGGCGATATATCGACGAATGTCTTTATAATATTTTCTTTCGATATTTTTTAGTCAACACAGAGCACGTAGAAAGACGATTAAAGCATCGATATAGGGGTAAAACCATCGATAACTCGATTGAACATTAAGAAATGGTTTCATGCTCATTTAAAACTTCTAGGGAAAAAAACCCCTTTTGGGTTTCCTTCTCCGCCCCTTTTGGGGGTTAAAACTTGAGTTCAGGTCAAATATCTGAAGTCGTCTTCAGACTTAAATTCGGGTCTCCCAACCTTAAAACTATTGACACGGTCAAGCTTGAGAAAACGGTGTTTGCAAATGTTGCTTGCGAACAGTGCCTCGGTTTGCAACTTAGGTTTGCGGTTTTAGGGTAGTTTCCCACATCCTTTTACTACGCGGTCTTATAGAGCCGGTCTGTGCTATACCGCGGTTGGTTAAAAGATAATAAAATTTTTTACGTAAGTTAAAAATACAAATAAAATTTTTATTTCTAATTCTAACGCCTAGGGACATATAAAAAAAAATAAACATGCCAGGAAAAAAAATAAATTTAATTTATTTTTTTAATTTAAAAGCTTTTTTTTTTGTTCATTTATGATTGTACCACTGTATTGTAAGTAATATATACTACTAATTACGTATCAATAAAACACATTATACTGAAATTTCACTCAAGTGCATTTAACCCCAAATTTCTACAATTATTATTAAGATAAATATTAAGACCTGCTGCTATTTTATACCTTTATACAAAGTTCAAATTTAAAATTATTGATTTTCAGGGAGGGTTACAGTTAGCCGATGTCGCTATAGCGGGGGGTTAGGAACTAACCTCGTTTACGAGGGGCATATATTATATTAATTGATTTATATATATATATTATATATATTATATACTAGTTGGTCTAAGTATGAGTAGTATTATTATGTTGATGTATTGTGTGTGTATTAACGATTTAAGTAGGGGTAAGGAGGTGTACTTTTTTACGGCGCGGACTGTCCTCTGGATAAAAAGTTGTAACTGTGTGGGTGATAGGTGAGGTGCTGAGTGAAGTGTGAGGGGCGTGGTTGTAATCAGTTTAGCGGTGTCTTGCTGATTGTTGTCCCAAAGATTGCATTAACCTAAGAAAGGTAAGTATCGAATATATATCTATAGTATCTTCTCACCACACAGTTTGATAAAGATATTGATATATTCTATAATTTATATATGGTAATATATATATATATATATATATATTATATATAATATATTATAGTATATATATTATATCTTTTATATTATATATATTTATTATTATCACTCTAAACACTACGACTTATTCATTTGACTAATTATTTGCATGATTCTCCTTTTCTTGTGCTTTACTTTTTTTTTTTTATTTAAATATTGTATGAATTTATTACAGGAATTGTGACTGTGGCAATAGACTGTAGTAGTTATTATTATTTCTTGGCGGTAATGTGTAGATTGTCTCTGAAGGCTGATGTAATTCTTAAGGTCATAATGGATCGAGTCCTTGTGGAGTGTTCTTTTCTCTTTTAGGAGTATGTAGTGGTGGGCTCGGTATGTAAGCTGTTGTTATGTAGTCTTAGGCTGCGCGAAGATTATAGGGCTATGGGATGTTAAGAGAGATTAAGTGCAGGATAGGTGTGGTGGGGTTGGCGCTTTTTTACTCTAGAGTAGATAGAGATGAAAAACGTTTGGTCGGCTATAGTAGCTGAGATGTGGCGCTCGTTTTGATGAGTCGCTAGCGGGCCGTAGGAAATAATTAGCTCGTTTTAAATATCGCGGATTTTTTATTTAGTAAAGAATTCAATCTATAAATACTAAAAAAACAGACAAAAATTATTATTTAATAAACTTAATTAACTTAAATTAATTAACTAATTTATTTAATTAGCTTTTATCGCAAAGTTTACAGTAAACGGAGCTTAATCGAAGGAAATATATGAATAAATATTAAAGTTCAAAATTTTTGATATGTAGGAAAATAGTCGCGCCAAAAAACGAAAAAGTTATGCAAGATCTGGCCCGATAGGCCGCTTTTGATCAGATCCACTTCGGATCCGATATCTATGGTATATAATTTATTATCAATTATATATATATTAGATATATATATATATTATTTATATATATATATTCTTACTATCTTATATATATATTTATTTAATTATTATATATATAATATATTTATATTAATCTAATATATATATATATATATTATATTATATTTTATATATATATTTTTTTATATATATATTTATATATATATATTTATATATTTATTATATATATTATATTTATATATATTTATATATATATATATATATATATATATTTATATTCTGGGGATGATCGACGTCAAGAATGAAATACAATTCAGCAATTCTGCAAATCCTTTTCGTAAGGACAGTCAATGCTCTTCCCCCCTCCTTTTTCACTGGTAGTACATGTGTTTGCTTTCCACAATTATGAATAATAGACCTTAGTGGCGGCTTTAAAGTATGAGCGAGTGGAGCACTTCAAATTATGACCGAGTTTTGCCTGTGACAACCTGCTCAAACACTTTTTATTTTTTATTTATTAGAATGATTATTTATTTGTAATTTTGTTGAAAATGGTTTCAGTACAAAAGGACTGAGTATTCCTGCATATGTCTTATAAGTATTTCAGCTGTCAAAATTTCGTGTCCTTTTTATATATATATTAGGTGATTTGAGTGGGCGGCGCGATTTACATGCTATAAAATGGGAGGATTCACAGGGAGAGGAATACATTGCGGATATGCCTGGTGAATTTTAGAGGGAAAGTAAAGAAAAAACAAAAATAAAAAAGAATAAAATATATTCAACTGACAATAGCTACAGGAAATGAATCTTTTGGAATCTGGTAAAGATTTTAGATAGGAATATGTAAAAAAATAAAATAAAAAATCTTATTGCTAATAATTATAGTTATATGATAATACATTAAAGACCTGTTTTGTTACTTCGTTAAAATAAATAGACCCTATTTATTTAATTTGCTTTTTTTTCTTTTCTAAAGAAGGGTTACGACGATGGCAGGAGTCGGGGTTCTCGGCCTTCCGGGGACACGGGATATGACTAATTCCCCTCTGGAGGGTCTCCGAACCCGTTTTGGTATTTGGTGTCCTGCGGGGGTTTCTCGCCATACCTAGGGTATGGAACGTCCCCCTGTGTTCCAGTGTTGGCACTACTATGCCGTGTTAATACCTTACAAATATATATATATTCATGTTTCCCCCTGCTTCTAAAAAAAAAAATAGCCAATATTTTTTTATTATATTGTATTTATTTAATTTTTTTACATTTTCCTATAAATTTTACAAGGATTCCAAAAATGTATACTTTTTCGCTGTAGCTATTTTAGTTTTTGAGATGATTTTTTCATTTTTTTTTTTTTTTTTTTTTTTTTTTTTTACGTTCCGCATAAAATTTTGCAGGATTCCAGACAATGTATTTTTTCATTGTACTATATGGTTTTTTGATGATATGGTGATGCTAGTTGTCGTATAACAATATCCCATATATATATTATATAATATATATATATATATATATATCTATATATATATATATTATATATAATATATTATATTATATATATATTATATAATAATATATTATTATAATAATATTATATATATATTTGGTGGCGTTTAGATTGGTCGTCAATGTATGTTAGAAATATTAATGCCTATCGTAAACGGGACTTTTTGAAATCAGCGTAAGAAATTTGTAATACGTTTTTAAAAATAAAAAAAAGCGATTTTAAAAAAAGTTAATAATGTGAGAGTAATTAACTTATTTTAATTACAGTACTTAGTTGCCCCTGTTGATAATGGGTGGTCGTTTTAAACTAAGAAACAAAGGTTACGCCGGTGAGGTCGGGTCTCTCGGCCTTTCCCGGGGAAATACGGGGTAAGAGATTATATTCCCCCTCCGGGAGGGTTCCGGCGCCCGATCTTTGGTTTGGTGTGCGGAGGATTCCACCCTCGCCCTCCCCTAGGGGTATGAAAATCCTCTATGTCCGTCGGTCTCGAGACCTGTTGCAGTTTATTATATATATATATAATATATTAATATATTATACTATATAATTAATATATATTATTATATATATTAATTTTTTATATTATATATATTATTATATATTATTTTCTTATATTATTATATATATATTTATATATATATGTAATTTATTTTTGTGTATGAGAAAAGATTTTGCTAGGTGGGAAGGATTTATCAAAATGGTCAGCTCTTTTCTTATTTTCTTAGACCTTACCTTACCTTAACTCTTGGTAGTTATTTTAAAAAATTTGAATAGTTTTTGTACTCCCATATCCAGAATTAAGTAAACGTTCGTGAGTGAAAGTTTGGCATAATATAAAACGAGGCCGTTTTGTAAAAAGCAGTTTAAATTTTAAGCTCTCAGTGGTTAAAGAGCTTTTATTTGAATTTTGTCTTTTAATTAAAGTTGCAGGTTTTACAATAAGATATATCCGTTTCATAAAATTAAAAGCCAAATCACTTTTAAAATGAACTTCATAATAAGTGAAGTAAATGTTTTCATGTTAATAATAATGATGCTAATTATAATAATAATTATGATCCTTATTAATCTAACGCCTTAATATTGCTAAAGTACTTTCAGATTTTATTTAACTTAATGAAATGTTGAAAATCAGCTGAAAGGAAGAGAAGCGTTAATAAAAATCTGAAATGAGCCCAAAATAATATTAAGGTCTTCATGTAAAACCTTTACTTCCACATGCCTCTTTTATTTTAAAAACTTTAAGAGGGCGATCATGGTGTTGAAGCCATTTTTATTTTTACTACTACTCTCACAGTCAGGGGTATGGGTGGCAGAGCTCCCGTCGAAAAAATTCATGCGCCGGCCATTTGTATCGCTAGTTCCGATGGATTTTTATTACTTCTTTAATTATTGGATAATACGGACTCGGAATCATGTCAATATTGGGTAATTATTGAAATTATCAGCCGTAGACGAAGACTATGTAAAACTACAATATTTAATGTCAAAAATGGTATCAAATTATTTGTTTTTACAGATTTGGGTAAATTACAAAGCTTATATGGCTCATGTCCGATTATCCGCTTCCAGCCACTAGTTCAGCTGAAGCAAATTTTTTTAAAATCTACGTAATCGAATACAATATTGACTCTCTTTAGGACACATGCTTTTTTTAATGCGAGAGTTAAATAAATATAAAAATAAGTACATATGTACGTTAAGTAAAGGGTTATGTTAGTTTAGTTAATTTATAGATTTAAACTATATAAGTTAAGTAAAGGTTATGAGTTTAATTTGTTTACATACATTTGAACTTTTTTTTTTAAAAATATTTATAGAGGTGTGAAGCTGCTTTAATAATAGTTTCAATTTGACTTTAGGCATTATCACTTCAATTTTATGAAATGTTTTCGAATTCATACAATCGATAATATATGGAGTTGGACGTGGATAGGTCCTATATTTTTGAATCATAATCTGTTACCATAGAATTGAATATTTAGGATCATATACTAGAAATATATTAAAAAAAAAAAAAGATTCAAAACTGACATAGGCGTAAAACAGAAAAGGTCCATATATATATATATATATATATATATATATATATATATATATATATATATATATATATATATATATATATATATATATATATATATATATATATATATATATATATATATATATATATATATATATATATATATATGGATAAGGTTTACATTCTGGCCGCGGTCGAGATTTTTCTGTCTTCAAAATCGATTACTCGATATATCGAACTGCTTAAACTCGTTTCCATTTCAAAAAAAATATAAAGGCATAGTATAACAAACCAGCCTGGTAGTTCAAAGGTGAAAGCTGTACCACTAATACGTTTTATTCGTGTCTAGTTACATTTAAATTTATTTAGCGAGTTTTATATATTAAATTGTGATTTAATACATATTTGTAATCACAATGAGTTTAGCAGCCTTTTGTAATCAATTTTTCAGGAAATAGCTAAAAAAATTAGGTTAAGTTGTTTGGTTAGGTATTGTTAGATTAATTGCGTTACCTTTAAATTACAAATTTTACGTCAAATATATATATATATATATATATATATATATATATATATATATATATATATATATATATATATATATATATATATATATATATATATATATATATATACTATATATATATATACCTACCTATATCGATACATATGGATAAATATCGATAGATATCGATATTAATCGATATATCGATATCGAGAACTTGGCGTGGCCAGAATGTAAACCTTTGTACATATATATCTATATATATATATATATATATATATATATGTATATATATATATATATATACTCTTTCACCTCATATATATAGGATGTTATGTTTTACGACTCCGTCA
>JABUQX010022822.1:27500-30000 GCA_015478945.1 Trachelipus rathkii
CCCTTCATATAAGGTACCCACATCATATATGGAGTTAAATAACCGTACACCCCAAAGGGGGGTCTCCAGCCCCCAAAACCTGAAATATTGACGTAGAAGGCTGAAACTTGGTATATGCCCTTCATATAAGGTACCCACATCATATATGGAGTTAAATAACCGTACACCCCAAAGTGGGGGTCTCCAGCCCCCACGAAGTTGTCGTTGTTGCTTCTTGGGATATACCTTCAACACGTCATCTAATGGAATCGTTTTCACTAGAGCGATTTCGAAATGAGGCACTGACATGTTGCCAAAGTGTTCCTGAGTTATTCATGTTTGGATCCATTCTTTTATTCGCCTTATAGCCGAGAATGATCTCTCAGCCCAGCAGGAGGTCACCAAAAAAGGGTCATGCAGACTTGTAGAAGTTTGTATAGGTTTGGAAACATCGCCGAGTTGACCAAACAGCTGATTTTCTTTATGCGGATTATGCCCTTCCTTCCTTCCTTCAAGGCGAGTTTTTAAGCAATTCGAAGCTACTGTCATTTCGGCTTTTAAAACGTTTTCATCGATAGAAAAAAGAAGGTCATAATGTTGAACGAATACATTACTTCGAAGTTTAATGCAATGAATTCGTCAACTGCATGGGTCATTTCTAAACACTCAGTGCTGAATCTTTATTTAAGATGAACAATAATTGAATACAGAATTCAAAAAAATGATACCACCCGCCAGTTCTCTTATACTCTTAACTGGGGCAGAGATATCTACATCCCTTCCAATGATGCGACCGATATTTCTGGGAAATGCTAATTTGTTGGTAAGAAATCCGAAAATATATTGGCTTGTTGTCTTTTCCTTTTGGAGGATGTTTGAAGAGTCCCAACTTCAATTCCATGATTCTCTGCGAATTGTACAAAAGAGTCCCAAATGGCAGAAAACTAAGCTTTAGTCCGTTTACTTTCTAAAGTGTTTATAACTCCAACAACGAGCTTCTCCGCTCCCCAAAGTTAATTCTTCTGCTTGTAAGCGCTGACTCAGCACGTGAAGGACACACAGAACGTCCTCTAAAATGAACAAATATACTACAAATTCGAATTTGAAAATGCTGGAATATAGTCCTTTGGCTCGAATGGCTCCCTTGTCGTTGTTATTCTGTAACTCTTTGGCAAGAGTTTCCAAGATTACCTTAAAACAGCCTCTTACAGCTGTACATGACCTATACTTACAAGCCCATCTGGTCTGAGACAGCCCTATTAGTTATTGAGGCTTTATCTGCAATTTCTTCTTCAAATCTTGAAGTCTATGGGGAGAAGACGGAGTAGAGAAGTGCTCGTAGAGAGCTTCCAAAACATTAAAGAAATATTTGGTCTTTTCCACATCTTTACAAGCATCGACTATTGCCAGGTTTACTTTATGTGCCATACAGTGAACATACATGGCTTATGGATGTAAATCGTTAATTCTTTTCTGAACCCCGCACTTCTATCCGAACATCACACTGGCTCAATCATACAACTGACCAACTATCGGGACATTTAAATTTGGAGTTGCTCTAGAAAATGAGTAATTAAAGAAGCTATTTTCTCAGCTGATCGTTCTTCGGAACAATTTCTGAAAGTCATAAACCGTTCTACAACATCTAATCCAATGACGTAGCGAAAACATATAGATAACTGCTCCTCCTTATAACATCGCGATTCGTCACAAATGATTGAAAACATTCCACACTTTATTTCATTCAAAATTGATTTACTTCTTAAGTTAAAGTAACGATTGTACGAGAAACTAAAGCTAGTTATAATTGGCAAACACGTCACAGATTTAACGAAAGTTTTCTTTGTTTTCCGAATGTCTTCGAATGACCTCTGGGTATTCCTTGTGATCTGCTATCATTTTGAAATATTCTTGATTTCGCCTTAACCATAGATTTAAGATACGCAATTCCCGATAGATACAGATACAATTGTGTAACGACTTCTTCCTGTCGTTTAGAATATTTCCACCGAGACTGTTGAGATGAGCTCGTTAAATGAGCGGTGGAACACTGATGCTTTCACATTTTTCTATTACCTTTTCCAGTTCCTAAATCCACTTTGAAACTTTGCTCTTGTTCTCCAGTGAGAAACAAAACACACGAAAAACAAAATACTGAATCTTTCTCCACACTGTACTCAACCCAACTAAGTTTCATAATTTTTAGAAGGCCCACTTTTGAAACTGACAGTTTAGGTTGACGAGGCCCTTCCTTGTGATATCACCTAAATCGTGATTGGGGCTGTTTGCGCAAGTTCTGAATCAGGTAATGACGGTTCTAATGTGTGTGAGCACTGGTGCCTTCTGGTGAATTAGGCTCCAAGGGTTAGCCACAGGTTCCGTACATTAAGATTTTCAGATGTGGTTTTAAAGCGAAACAAAGTTTGTCTGAATCCCTTTTATTACTCGCAAGGTGTCGGCTGCATCGGTATTTTTATCTTTTCTCTCAAGTGTACCTTTCTTAAAAAAATAATGTCTGAAT
>JABUQX010022822.1:32500-35000 GCA_015478945.1 Trachelipus rathkii
ATATATATAGATATACCTATATATATATATATATATATATATATATATATATATATATATATATATATATATATATATACCGAAATCCGATTCCGTAGGAATCTATTTTTATACTATGAGCATACCTCAGTTACGTGACCGACGAGGTTACGTTTCACGTGACCGGCCCCCATAAAAATTGAAATGATCGTAGAAGGCTGAAATTCGGCGAAAGGATTCGGACCCGGCGCCGGACTCGGGTTTGGGATTCGGATTCGGATTCGGAGTCAGCACCGGTGCTGGCTAGGTGCAGTAGCTCCAGAGTTAATAAAAGAAATATTTTATAAATAATACAATAATTGTGTCTTTATATATTATCAAGACACGTAGATCTCAATTTGAGGGTTATAAGTTCAGCAAAGGATAGGAACCCGGAGAAGGGTCCTCTGAAAAAATGAATGAAATGCATAAGAAGAGAAGTGGAAAAGGAGTCGGAGAAGGAGTCTGAGTCAGAGGAGTCGGAGATTGACAGCTGCACCGGTGCTGGAGCCGGTGCGGTGCCGAGTTAATAAACAATCGTTTAGTCCCATATTGGTATCAAAATATATGTTTATAAGGTCGTAGAACTCGAATACGAGGGTTATAAGTTCGTAAAGGGTGTCTGGAGAATCCCACGGAGAGGATCCCAAGAAACACGTGAACGAAAAACAGAAGAAGATGGAGGAAGGAAGAAGGAGGAAGGATGGAGGAAGAAGAAGTCTCATGAGTCGGAGCAAATGAGTCATAGCCTGCACCGGTGCTGGCCGGTGTGGTGCTGAGTTAATGTAAGCTGTCAGTTTGTTAGTTTATTTTTATTTTACATTTAATTTTTGTTATTTATTTTTCATTTTTTTATTATTTTTTTATTTTCAATTTATTTTGTTTAAAAAAATATAATTTTTACTAAAATTTTTATGCTTTTCATGTTTATAACGTAAAAATTTGCGTTTTTACACTCTAAAACAGTAAATCAGTATATCAAACCACCCAACCTACCCTCCCCACCCCCATGATCTATTGATCTATTGATTCAAGTCATATTTTTAACTAAAATTGTTATGTTTTACATACCCTAAAGCAGTAAATCAAACCACCCAACCTATCATCCCTACACTACCCACCCCTCCATGATCTATTGATTCAAGTCATATTTTTTTACTAAAATTGTTATGTTTTACATACCCTAAATCAGTAAATCAGTAAATCAAAACACCCTCCCTAGTACCCTCCTACCCATCCTATGATCTATTGATCTATTGATCTATTGATCTATTGTTTCATGTCACACTTCGAGTATCATTTTGGATAAACATAACATAAAATCAAGTTCTTACACCGCCCTTTTGGGTACCCGAGATGGGTCTTCATGCATCTTCGGGGTGATCTCCGAGTAGTTGGGACTCATCGTTGAAAATTGTTCGGTTATGTATAGTAAAGATTGAGATTATGTTGCTGAGTGAGCGCATTCGTGAAAGCTTATGTATAAACATGAAAGTAACCCTAATGATAAGCCTACCGTGTAAGCCTAACGACTCGAAGGTATTGCACAATGTTTCGATAGGTAGGATAGGTTAAGTTGTTAGCGTTTATTCGTTGATCTGTATGATCGATAGGCTATTTTATGATGTTTGACACAGAATTTTGCTAATGTCGACGTTTATTCATATTTCAAAATGATTTTATTTAATATGCAAGACACTTTGATGAATGTAGTATCAATTCATAGTTCAGGATGCGGGTATCTTTGATAGTTTGGAGACTTTGTTAATGAATTTTGTTAGATAATACTGCTTTAGCTGCTGATGATATGATCGAAAAGCAAGGATAGGTTGAGTTTTGCTGTGTAATGAGGGGTAGGTTGAGAACTTATTCATAGCTCCAAATGTTAATGTCTTATGCGTAGTTCCAAATGTTAGTATCTATTGTAGGTTTTCCTCCATTGTAAGTGTTAGATATGTTAGGTTATGTTTAATTTCTGCTACGTTTTGTTAAATATTACTATGACAATGTGAAATTAACACTGATTTGTTAGAGAAATGATAAGTTTCGTAAGATATTACTGTGTTAACTGGTGATGTTGTGTTAGAAACGTAGGCTTAGGTTAAGTTTTTGCTGAGTAATGTTAGGTTTGCCCGAGAATTTTGCTAATGTCTACGTTTATTCATAGTTCAAAATGACGTTATATTTGATATGAGTGACACTTTGATGAAGGTAGTATCAATTCATAGTTCATAGATTGGTCACTTTGTTAAGGGATTTTGTCAGATAATACTGCTTTAGCTGTTGCTGATATGTTGGAAAAGTAGGGATATATTGAGTTTTGTATGGCCTGTTAGCTATTTTACCTTTGATAAGAAGGGAACTTTGTGAATGTTAGCAGATTATTCATACGTGAAGTATGTTAGGTTTGTCGTTGTATATTATATTCTTAGTTCAGGTTATGATATGTTAGCCTTAATGATGTGAAAATAAGGTTATGATA
>JABUQX010022822.1:42500-55000 GCA_015478945.1 Trachelipus rathkii
TGCCTTTACCAGTACGACACAACACCAACGAAGCAGAGAAGCCACATCGCACAATGACAAACCGCCTGTAGCAAAAAAGATGTGGGTACGCCCGGTGGGAACCATAAGCCGACACCCTGGGCAACAAGGAGCACTGATAGTGACGATGGTGGCTCATATCTTTCAGCAAAGAAACATATTGTTGAATCTAAATCCTTTTTCACAAAAAATGAGGGGGTACAAAAGTGATGTGTTTGACTAGCGAACTATGCGACGCACATTATAAGTGCTTTATTGATCGGCTAATTAACTATTGGTTTGCTTAAGTAACAATAGCTAATATCAAATTTGTGATATTTATCACATTTTCATGCTAAGAAATTACACAGCAATTTCTTTCTCTAAGAAGTAAACTCTATAATGAGTGTAGTCATTCATATATATAGCTAAACAGAGTTACCGACATTACTCCTATAGATTAACAACAGACCAATCCCAATACTCTGCGTAAAAAATTTAATGGCCACACCGTAATCAGCTCTCTAATCCAGAGCATCCCCTTCTATCTAGACCTGAAGTGTAATAGTTCACCTATATCTTTTATTAATGTGTAGCCATTTTCTTGTTGCTGTAGAATTCTCTTCTCCATCACAATCTCAATACGATTACATATTTCACGATATGACAAAAATACTGGAAAATATACAACCATCAGGAGAAACAACCACACCCAGATTAAGACCACAATCTGAGATAAACATGTCCACTCCACATAGAGAAGCTCAGACCATACTTGAACGAGGCAGAGTGTCGGACTCGATGGCACAACCAATCCTTCTGAGACCAACCTACAATTACGAGATGTCCTGAAGAATAGGAGCGATATATTACTCCGACTCAGAAAGCAGAGATGCAAGAGAAAAAAATTAGCACTAGCAACTCTACACCGCAAGCACACCCAATCTTCGCAACAGGAATATTAATACTCACAAAGATAGTTGAAACTAAGCAAAACAGATTGTTTTATGGTGCACATTATACATTAGAGAAGATAAAACACGGTCTGAAGCAAGTAGAAGCAAACACTTGGGACACAACCAACATACCAACTCACGCGCAAAAAACATCATCACTTGCAGGAAAGTGGAATTGAAAGCGGCTTTCATAGAAACGTTCGACCAGCTCTTTTGACATTCTTGAGGTACGGTGTGGATTAGAGCTCCACTCGCTTCTCGCAAATTGGGGTATATATAGGTGCGTGGAGTGTAACATGAGGAACAACTTATATATATATATACTTATAAAGGATGAAGATCCCTGTCAAAGAACTAGTGTTATTAATATTCAAAGTAGAGAAGGATTGAATCTGTTGGAGGCAGCTCAAATCTTGGCTTATCCCGAGTGAGAGAGTAGAAGCGACATTAAAAAGCAGCGAAGACAAGAGATGAATTAAGAAGAATTTCCTGTATGTGAGGCGAAGAAAGGAAGAGATGAGCAGTTTTACAATTACACACCCAAATGACAGTTATTTTTACACGAACGACGATGATACCGACGCGACCACAGGCTAAAGATGTTCCAGGCGATGAAAGAACTCTGGCATTTTACGTTATGGCAGAATTCATGATCCAAACCATAAAGAGTGTGAGTACTTATTGATGTAAGTTACTAGCTAAGCGTCACTGCAGACAGAGCTGGATATACATACATCATCACATTTGAGCACAAGACGAACATGATTGCACTTACAAAGTATAATAAGGTATGGATGTCAGCTCTCAAACACCGAGACCGATGCTACAAGCCTGCCAAACTTAATAACAGCTGCATTTCATGGATCTGCATGGATTCAATACATCAATAGAAAACAGAGAGACGGAAACTCTTAGATAGATAGATCAACCCATAAAGTAAAAAGATAACAAAACCAAGAAAAAAGATATGAAATCACTCTGCATGACCGAATATTCAATGACTCGAAATGACCAGATAAAGACAATATTCGACATATAATCATTCTCTTGATGGGCGCAAAGATTACCACTAAAAAGTCTCTGTTACAAAAAGAAACAGCAAAATAACAATCAAGTCATCAAAATAACACAGTTTCCAGATAATCATGATAGAAAGAAGAGCATTACACACACTAGTAATACGAAGTAAATCTTATATGCGCTCATTCTTACTACCAGATGAAACGAATTTAACCGAAAAAGGAAAAACCTGACTGAAAGAATTATTGCTCAACCACATCCCTTGTCGCGATATTCTTAAATGAAAAAACAACATTGACTAAAGTTTATGCAGGCTTTGGTTGGTTAGACTCAACCCGAATATATAACACTGGGTTGGGAGCACACAAACAAGAAGTCATCAGCATATATGGGTATTTGAGGCAAACCAAAGTACTGAATAGCTAGAAACTCATCCTGCTTGGTTTGTACTCTATACATTACTATGAAGCTACTTCTACGGCACTGAATTCATCAGAAGTGGGTGGATGGAAAAAGACTTTAGTCTAACAACAAGTGCAGTGGGTAGATTGGCAAACATTGGGGCCCCCCCTTTGACTAACTGCACAGAATAGAATCAATCCCTCATTCTACCAGAATCTCATTTACACTAACTCCCAGGACTTTGGCTTCACACTTGAGTGAAACATAGTTTTTCACCAAGAATACTCATAACATACAGATCAGGATTGATGGTTACAGGATAATCAGCGCCATAAGGACAGGCTCGTAATTACACAACATGATCACTGCGACAAAATTTTAGAAAAATTCGCTCACTTAAAGCACTAACATTAGATGGATATAACAACATGCAAATCAAGCGACAGAAATATCTAGCAATTACGCGGGTTTCAAAACATGGCCATTAAAAAGCACACAAGTTGACAGACGTTCTAAAACTGCTTGTGGAATACATTGCTGGCATTGCTGGCATTTACTATCCCTGCTGGTTTAACAATCAAATCGGATCATACCTCAAATCATGAATAATATCCTTCATATCAAATATAGAAAGCTTCTAAATGTCAGAAGTAGCAGAAATATTGTTTTGCCAACAATACCACGTTTATCGTGGTTCTCATTTAGTGAAAATAGGTGCTATACAAGACACTTCATCTATGCTAGAAGCCAAAAGAACGAAGAAGGGAAAGCAGGGGTTCAGAAGATAATCGAATTAAGGAATAGAAGATGATGATCGCACCAGAGAACTTATCTGTTCGGACTAAAGGAAAAAAGCACTGAAAAATCCAAATGACACAACTCTACCCTTTATGGAAAACTAGATAGACTGGTCAAGAAAATGTAATACATGACAATCACACTCATATAAACTTGATAAACATAACAAACACACAAATAAACATCAGAAAGTCAACTTGAGATATGACACAAGAGCCAATGACAAGTCTCCAAACTAGAGCAATGTACATACCGGAAAGGGTACCGATAAAGAGTAGATCTGATGATCGAGAACGAGTAAACAAACAGCGCTTTATTGAAACATCTAGACGCACAGTTGTATAGATAACTATCATGAGAAAACAAGAAGGATTCATTAGAGGCCAGCGAAGGATAGCAGAAGAATGATAATCACAACAATAGGGCAACTAATTTGAAGAAAAGAATGCTAGCATCGCATAATATTGATCTAGCTCTGGAAGCTTTTTACATTTCTGTACACACATTAACATATAATGTCTCAAAAAGTGGCTTGAATAACCATAAAGAGAGAGAATATTATCAAATTAAAAATATGGTCTTGAGCTCTAATTAAACCCATGTTTGTTGAGCAAACAACTTTATCTGAGTTTTTACTTGGGTCTTATACCACCCGTGTGTGTGAATTTTCAATATCAATTATACAATAAGAAATCGGAACAACAATGGATCATTCACACAGCACCTAAGGTACGTTGATATATATGAAGCGAGAAAATCATCTAGATTATAAAATGATATATATACACATCACACCCGCGCACTTTTTGAGACCCCACCATCATTCACAATAAGAAAATGAACACGAACTTTTTATTTTTGGCCTACGAGAGTGTTTCGGATACACTAAAACAGAGAATAAAAACTACCGAGCAGCGGTCGTTAAGGAGTGACCAAACCTCAATAATGATCTAGACATATATGACTAAGTTCATGAGCGAAATTGCATTGAACATCCTTCATTCACCTTCATAAGGATAATCAACAAACCCACGCATATAAATGAACAAACGGAACCAATATTCGAAAAGAACTGAAGAGACAAGTCATAATCATGCATTTAAAACTTCTAAAAAGAAAGAGAGATATATAATATATAACATATAAAATAAACTCTCTACATTTTAATTATATACTATTTAATATATATCAATATATATCATATATTATATAACTATAATTAAATAATAATAATATAACAATATAATATATAATATAAACAATAATATATATAGCTATACAATACTATTACAAAATATAAACCTCACCACTAATAAAAACATAAATAATGATACTTTTAATCCCAACCTACAGCTATATAAATAATAATTATATTAAATATAATAATAATATATATATATATTATCATAAATATATAATCATATAACCCACACATACAATATATAATATACCAAAATATTTTATTAATGCTAAAAGATGCAACAACTATAATACTATAAATACTATACATAACAAATAATAATATAATATAATATAACTATATTATATACTAATACAATAACCGCTATATCACATAATATAACAAGCACGAGAGCCACTAAACCAAGCAGAAACAACAACACCACACAAAAATAAAACCAACAACAAACAAAAACCACACAACAACCAACCAAAACCGATCATCACAATACCTCCAAATCATAAACTTGAGATAAACCTTCCCGAGGACCATTAAATCTGCTTGATAATTCACATCCCCACCCCATCGCTTTTGGCACACAGCTATGTGACAAAAACCAACACCTAAGAGCCTAAAAACGACTATCGACCACATTTCAAACACAGCCGACGTCCGCTACCTCCAAAATATCCTCAAACTACAACCAGAAACTTATCAATAATTTTTAACGTTTCATCCTGGAATCACACTCTAAAATCAACTATCTTCGAGAACTATCTTACAGTGACAAACCCACACACTATCATCCCTTATGATAAAGGGCTCAACCCCACAACCATCCATCCGTAGATACGAGACTGCGATCACATACCTGAAATAAAAGAATACCAAGACAAACATCTACCACTAAAGACGATCCACTACTCATAATCAAACACACAACAACCCACCACCCAAATACTCACACACGTTATCCTCTAAATCTACACACCACACCCCAACCAAAAATAAACACTCCCATATACTGCTAACTCTCACACCACCAATAAGACATTATCCTGCATCAAAAAACAAAAAAAAAAAAATCAGCACACCACTACTACAAACTGTATCACACTATTAATTAGTCACCCCTTAGGTACGAAGGGACACAGATATTCATAATCCTCCTTGCAATCTGTGAAGAGGAGATTGCCGTGTTCTATACCGAATCCAAACTCACTGGAGACATGATTCCGCACATAACAGCGGAGAGAATCTTTCCCAAAGTGGTGGACAATGAAAAATTGTGGCCAGGTTTACCATTAAATAATTCATCAAGAATATATTAAAAAAATAATTATCATACAACTCCCCCAAACTCACTTTTCATCTTCATGTGACGACAGAGCTGATGATACGCTAGTACCTTTTTAGTGTAGGAGTGGGAAACTGTACAGACCACCACCAGATGAAGGAACAAGGCCTCTGCCGGACTCTAAGTGAAAGCTTAATGCTATCTCATGAGACATACACCACAAATATTGAGCGATTATTCTTAAGATAAACTTTGTGTATACTGAATGATTTCACTCTATCTATCTTTATATCTAAAAGGAGTATACTTACTTTTATGCTCACTATAAGCTTTGATACTAAATACAAAGGCTTTTTTATATATGCTCTTTCAGTGCCTTGAGGCATATATTCTAGACGTAGTAGACGTAATATTCGTATTTTTCTTTCTACTCTCTATATATATCACTTTATATAATTACTTCTCTGCGTACTCTAGAGAGGTACGCTATTTAAAGTTTGAATCTATACTTTATAAGGAGTGTGTGACACTAATATTACACATACTCTACAAATAAAATGACAAATCAAGTACACTTAAACACTTCTTGTTACATCATGAAGATATTAAAAAGTTAAGCAAATTGAGCTATAAAGCAAGAATCCTGAATGGAATGTCCCTCCTAAGGGAATAACTTAGAAAATAATCTTTTGCGTGATAATATAGCAAACATCAAAAAGTTATTAAGTATTATATTTAGAGTGTATTATTCCAGCTCTTGATACTAATATTTGTTTATAAATCTCTCATATGAGAATTTGTGAAATTCTAAACTTGTATACATACTAAACATAATCGCATGTGTTCAAACACATATAAGAAATACATACCCAACTGAAAAGCGCAGTTGTAAACAGGGATGCAATCCTAGTATTTGTCCTAGCAGTAATTATATACACACAACTGTTCTCACTAGTCAATATAACCCTGCGCTGTTATCCTCAATATGTATCAAACCCCTAAATCGTTAAAGAGCGTAGTCCGGTATCGCAAAGAAGAGCGACAATACCCAATATAAATTTAGAGTATCCGTAATAACGAGTACATTCGGTATCGAGCCTCTTTTCTGGCTCTCCACGACGGTACAATCCCTAATATAATAATATTATTATATATAACATAACTACCATAAATAACCATTATAAATAATATACTATATATATTTCATATACACACTATATAATAATATATATTAAATCATAAATATAACGATAATACATATATAATATAATATATCACAATCCCCACAAAACAACCAATAAACAACAACAAACATATACTCGCAGAACAAAACTACGGTCACACCAATGACCACAGAAAGAACCGTATTGGGGCAGGAGTCGGTGATAACCAACAACGGAAGACCTGAGTTAAACGTATAAACAAAATAGAATAACGACACAGCATAGAGATCTATAGTACTGAAGTGAAGGAGAGTCCTACTGAATTAGAAAGCGTACCATGCTTTAAGAACTGGAGACACAACTCGAGCGCTCACTCGCACGCTAGATATTGAAATAATCCTAACCAAATCATCTTAAGAGCAATAATGTGGGACACTGATGAAAGTTCGGAAGGATGAATGCAAAGAAATATCATAATAACATAAAAATCACAAACAAAAACAAAAGCAGCATCCATCAGCAATAATATGCCGAGGTTGAGATAGAATACCTGTAACAGAGATGGTAATCAACAAAAGTGCAACAAAGCTATGCATTGACATTATTGTGTTGGGTCACAGCAAGAAGGAGAACCCTGTTAGAACTACATATGTAGATCTGACTAGTTAACAAACAAACTCACATAGCGAGGGTTAGGAGATGCGAGAGGATATCCAGATCATATATCAACATTCAAAGCATTACAATCATTTAATAATTGATATTTGTGCATAAAGCATCAAGTTAGTGGTGCAAAACTGGATAAAAACACGAGAGATACCAACGAGCAAGATAAGCGAAAGACAGTACAATGTAACTATATTAATGAAACAATGCGCACAAAGCATATTACATAGAAAACTCAACAGGATATAAATACAGAACAATAATGTGAAAAAGGCAGAACAAAACCAACTAAATGCGAACATAAACAAATCACCAATGTACTAAACAATTGCTACAGAGGAAACTCAACAACAATGCTGAAAACTGCAAATGAAAACGGCAGGCACACACAAACTTTAGTTATAGTGCTAAAGATGAAAGTCATGTGAAGCATAGAAGCTAGAAAGCTGGAAGTAAGAAAACACTGGATCAAGCTTAATCGGAAGTGGACGAACATAAGACCAAACTATCGTAACCAACTACGGCTTAACCTATACTCTTCTTTTTTAATGTTCTCCAAATATAGTATAAAGCCACAAGGGCAGAGGATGATCTAATAACAGCACATATAAGCTGAGCTATAGCCTACAGGATCAAATGTAATAGGTTTAACTTAACACTCTTTGAGCACGCTGTTATAGAAAAAAGAAACTCAAAAGCACAGTAATACATTCCATCTTGACATAGGAAAGGTGAACTCAAGGGGCGATACATGTCTATCAATGTGAGGTGTGAGGACTCTTTCCGAGACACAAGAATATACGTAAGGATGAGCCTAACAAAAGATCAAGGAACAAATACTTAACCTCCTTAGCTGCCACAACAGATACAGGGGCATAGCAAGTCATATTGAGCCAGAGTTACACTACACGTGAGACACCAACATTAATGATTTCATACGTTAAGCGAGGAAATCTGGACAGACACAAAATCACAGTGTGGTTACAAGTCATACGAAACAGAAAGAAAGGCGTCAGTTTGTTGAGTGGCTAATGCAAAACCTCAAACGAGATGAGCATAAGACAAACGACACGTGACTTTATGGAAACTATACATACAATGGAGAATTTAAATAATTTGAGGATTCAAGCCCAGGAAAGAACTGACATGTATAATGTTGTGCACATAAAATATAAATTCTAAAAATAGGAGTCGAGATGTGGAGAATAGATTTAGAATCACGAATATAAAAAAGAAGATAGAGACGTCTACAAAAAGCCCGAATTACGGACGATAGTCAACATGGAATGCGACTGAAATGATAGGGCGCGTCTTCTTTGAAGATAATATGCGACGGACGGTGATAACTTATTATGTGGCGAGATTATACATTTAGCGAAAATAGATTGTCTAAGAGGACGTTTGTCCTTTTGCACAGGTGTGGAAAGCAGAGTGTGGTAGATAACATCAAACCAAGAGCTAGGAAGGCAAACCTAAGAAGCACACTTCGAAAAATTTTGTTTGCTAATAGACTTCAGAGATGGAGGGACACCTAGTAACTGTATCTCTTTTCTGTAACTTGAGTATAGCTCAGGAGAAGGCAGAAATGGTAGTCTGAATTTAGAAGGAAATGCAAGTGTATTAATGCTAGATGCTTTAAGTCATTTTTTTAGGAGAATCAGAGTATAGTAAATTACTGTGCAATCGATTAAAGTGAAATAAATGGCAAAAGTTTGAGCGTAAAAAGTGGTGATGATGATTAGAAGTATAGATATATATAGAAATATATAGTTAGTCAGAAAATTAAGTGTGGATCGAAAAAGAAGGACAAGCAAAAGAGCAGAGAAATATGGGAGCCATCCCAAAAAGAATAAGAGATGAGTGCGATGAAGTAGTATTGAGTGAACTAATCGGATAAAAAGAGTTGAACTTGTCATTCTTAGTAGATCCACACCAATACTGAAAATACAGAACAATAGATAACTATAAAAAATAGGTTGAATAGGGTGTCTACTTACCTTATATACTTTGCTCTCTGATTAAAGGTTTTAACGTATAATAATTAGTATACGGATCTTTCTCAGATGCGTTAAGAAAATAGTATGTGTGTGATTGACCGTTAAATTATCCGAAAGCACAGTTGTCCTCGGCCAATAGCATAGAACAAGCAGATTTAACCCAAGGATTATAATTTTTTGATTGGAAGTATGAGATCGAGAATACTACCATACAAGAATCCCTTATATATAACAAATAAAAAAAAAAAAAATAAAATAATCAATAAAATACATATAAGGAGAGAGAGAGAGAGGACAGTATATAAATACGACTCACTACACAAAATACAAATACATAAAATAATTAATAAATATATTAAATAATACAAGAAAAAAAGGAAACAAGAGAAATATAAAAAGAGAGAGAGAGCGAATCAAGACATAATATATAATACATAATAGATAAATATATTAGATTGAGGAAGAATATAAAAAAAAAATAAATAACATGAAAATAAGATAAAAAAAAAAATAGAAGATATAAAAAAAAGACAGATAAAAAACACAAAGACAGAGATATAATAAAAGAGAAATGAGATATAATAACACATAAATATGATAGAAATCAGTAGTGTACTAATTTTATGAAGTTGATATTATTATAATAAATTGATGTAGATTTACAAGTATAATTTATTTCTATATCTGTATAATGAAGTTTTTAAGACATTTTAACTAAGTGACAAACAAAATCGAAATTAAATAATATACAAATAAAAAAAAAAAAAAATACAAGGATATTTAATAGAGGATACTTAAATAAATAAATAAAATAATATAAATTAATTTACAATAAATATTAAATAAAATAAAAAAAGACAAAAAAATATGGGAGTAAAAAAAGAAATAAAAAAAAATATATAAATAAATAAAAGAAGAGAGAGAAAAAACATATCTTAAACAATTAATAACAAATAATAATGTAATAAGTATAAAAAATAAGTAGGATATATAATAAATATGTCAAACTAAATAAAAAATTAAATGTTAGGAGTAAAATACCAAAATTCACAACGCATCTAGGATGATCCATATCTATTTAAACTCCAAGGAAAACCATTGCCAGTTAGATAATCGATATAAAAAATTCAGTGAACGCAGCACTATAAATGTAATTAATTAACACATTAAAAAAAAAACACCAAAAAAAAACAAATAACAAATAATACAAAAAAACAAAAGGAAAAGAGAGAGGAAGAAAGAACAGATGTATAAAAAAGAGAAAAAATAGAGAAAAAAGATGTAACAATTAGATTGAAACATAACAAAAAAAAATAAAATTAAAAATAATAGAATTAAAGAAAAGAAAAAAGACTTAAATAAATTTAGTAATAATACATGAAGGAATTCAGATCATGAGAAATTAAATAAAATACACCATGAATTTTTAATATGTTAGGGTTATTTTAATATATATAATATGTATATCATATATTATATATCATTATATATATGGGATTGTAGGGTGAATGAAAGAATTAGATGTAGTATAAATATATATATAGGTATTGAATAGGCGCAGGTATTTATAAGATTATATCTATGATACTGTAATGGATAGATCAATGAAATAATAGTATATATTAGTAAGTTAATATATAAATAGTATGTACCTATATATCAGTTTTAATATCTCGAGCTGAATTAAAATTAATAAAAATTTACACGTGCAAATCACCTTTTGTCGCAAAATATTTTTGGATAGCCTAGTCGGACCTTTGAATGGCATTTATATATTGAATGTTATAAGATCTATAAAGTAAACAGATAATATGTTTTATAGTCTTCAAAATCATGGAACAGATATTGTACATTATAAAATCGTCATCTTGGAACAGATATTGTGATGTTTGTCTATGTTTAATAATTTCCTAGGGCTCAAATTGCAGCCTAAGTCATACAGGCGGTGAAAAATCATTGGGAGGGTATCGAGTTTTTTTGCGGTAAGTGAGATAATTGATTAATCTACTTATAACTCACAGCACAGTACTTACGAGGGCACAAGACAGTGCGATTTACGCTCATATTCAAATTGATTATATATATCGCTGTAATAATATGTATTGGATGAGTATTAAAGTATGTGGTAAGTTATCACTAAAGTTATACTATATATCATAAGTTATTTATAAATATATTTAGTATTATTTAATATATATTATGATAGTAACAACACATATGAAATAATAGTAGAAGTACTATAGGATTGCAATGAAGTGTAATGATAGAGAATAAGATATATTAATGTATATAAAATGTTAGGAAGGTGGCTGTTGCTAATTAAATCCTTGGTGAATTATATAGGACTGTCTTGAGTGTGCGAAGGTTATAGTGATTATTATATTATCTCATGTACATATAGAGCATATAATGTATTTTTAATATATATTATATATAGTATGTATATATTATGCAAGGTTAGTTTACATAATGTTTACATAATATAAAATAATATAATGGTGATGTAGTAATATTTAATATATATATATATATATATATAATATATAGGTATTGAGGATTAAGTAATTATCAATAATATATCTGTATTAGATGTGATATAATATCAATATTATTTAACCACAGAAAAGAACAGAATATTATTAGTATAAGATGAAGATGAGTATATATATATATATACATCTTATAATAATATCTCACTGTTAATTAAGAGGTAAGTTTGTTCTGTGTGAATATATGTTGAAGAATAGGTATAAATGCGGGTAATAAAACGAGAATGATACTTATAGATGTGATTTGGTCATTAAAATGTAATAATATATATAAATAATATATAATATAATAATTATTATATTATGATTGGCAGTGTTACTATACGTTTGGTGAATTATATATATATAGTAACGGATGTTAATATGTTAATTGGAAAAGGCTTGCGAATAATAATAATAAAATAATAATACGAATTATAATATAAAAGCAAATACATAAATCAATAATAATAGAAAATAAATAAATGTTTTGTTA